>LKNJ01003658.1:0-41404 GCA_002120245.1 Maccullochella peelii
TTCATTACCTTTAACCCCCATATGAGCAGGGACCCAACAAAACTGCACATCTATACCCATCCTTTGTAATTTCAACAGCATAATGTGGATTTCTGTCATGAGATCATCTCTGACGGTTTGCCTTGATGACAAACCTCAGAGCTGCTGCTGAATCTGAGCAAATTACTGTTTTTAATGGTTATCCTGCTATCTGGAATCTGTACTTAAACCTGCCTGCCTGGCTGTACCAGATCCTGGCTTTCTGCCTACTTCTGCCTGTATGCCTATATACTGTATATACCTTCACTTCAGCAATAAATCACAGTCACATTCTGCCTCGACTGTCTGCATTTTGGTCCTTCCCCTGCTGCCCAAATTCACCTATGTGACAGATATGATTTGTTTGCTTCCAGTGGCTCTTCTCTGTAAGCGCATTGTCAGTATTCATCTTTAACACCATAGGTCAACATGCATATTATGGATCCTTCACCACCAAGCTTGGACAAAGAGTTTTATCATCCCTGGTGTAATGACAAGGGGCACACACACACACGCGTCACAGTTTGTGTCTTTGCTTACCTGGCATCGAGGCTTTGTCCCAGTATCTGCAGACAGTTGACTATGGATGTGGCATTGTTACCTGGGAAGTAGACAGGATTACATAATAAAGAGAAAATCCTCTGTACATACTGAGTAGGGTTTGAGGTTCCTATCTGTCAGGGATGTGAAGAATCAAACAACAGCACACTAAAACAATGTAACATCAGCCCTGTTCAAATCAATAACAAAACAAAACAAATCTGAAGAATCACATCTGGCATGTATAAATAACACAACAGAGCATAATATTCAAAGAAAAAAGATGTTCCTTTAAAAATGAAAGCTTAAGTCATTCATAAGTGGGGATATTACAAGCTTTTTAATTCAAAGCCTTTTACGCTGTCAACAGTACTGGAAAGCAACAATCCTGACAGCCTCATGAATACCAATAATAAACATGTTTTGTTTCCAGTTGTATCAGGTTTTAGTCTGCAGAGGTGGAACATCTTTTTACTTTAAGGAGTAAGATGCGATGCTTTCGTACAAGTTGCAATACACACCACACACACCTGCTGATCAGAGGATGAGTATACACACACCCACAATACCATGCAAGCATGCACACATACCCAAGCACAGACTATGTAAGGATGTTCTTGAGCTTTCTAATGTTCATCTTCTATCTGTGTCTCTGTCCTGCACAAACACATGTTACTGCCATTTCTAATCACATACTGTAGTACATATAGTTGTATATTAACAATAACTGATGCAAACCTCTATAGGATAACTTTTTCTATAATGTGTCTCAGAAGTTTCTGTTTACAGTAAGTTTCAGTCTTCACTCAGTCCTCCTTTTGCTCGCACAAAAACATGGCATGATGCCCTAGTGTCTTTTTTCTTGTCTTTTTGAAAAAGGTACCCTGTGGAGTTTTTGACCATTAGTAGCTGTTAATGTCTGTACATTTGGGTCCCTGTTTTGCCGCAATGCAATACACATTCCTGCCAATGGTTCCACTATTCGACTGACCTACAGTTGGCGGTAACACACCAAGAAACACAACAATGTGCCAACAAAAACAGGGAAGAAGAAGACTGCCAGCAAGTAAATATGGATAGAAACCATGCAGATTCCTAACTTTTAAGAAAAATCATCTTTGCAAATGTTTTATGAGGAAGGAAATGTATTCAACATGTTTGGTAGTCCTCAAGGATACACACATTTTGGTGAGTAACACTTAAAGTAACAGAAACTTGGTACAAGAAAACTCCACAGGGTGCCTTTAACTAACTTTGTCCTAAGCCCAATTACAACAGAAACCACTTCACATCATTCAGACAACCTGAAGACCAGGCTGAACCCGTTCTTCCAGACAAGGTACATTTGTCTTATTTACAGTATTTTATGACTGCTTAAGCACAATTTTGAAAACAGGGCTCATTTTGTCAAAACACTACACACAAGTAGCAGAACACCTCAGATCTTTTGCAAAATGAAACACAATTCCCAATTCTGTCAGCGTATGGCACACACATAGTACATATGATCTGATTATGTTTGAACCAGTTACACACTGCTGTGCTCAATCTAAAACACTTTTAACATTTCTTCTTTTCTAATGATATAGTCTGAGTTAGATTTTTTAGAGGTATTGTTAGAGTAAAGTACGTGAATATATTGACCAAACAACACACAAGACCAGTACTGCACACTGATGAAAATATTTATTTCTCTCCACAACGTAAAATCAGTCAGTGTATCCATGCATTTCCAAAGGCTGCAGAAAATCAGAACAGAACATATTTGCATTAGAATATAGAACATAAACACAGCA
Source organism: Maccullochella peelii (assembly GCA_002120245.1). Classification (NCBI taxonomy): domain Eukaryota; kingdom Metazoa; phylum Chordata; class Actinopteri; order Centrarchiformes; family Percichthyidae; genus Maccullochella; species Maccullochella peelii. The sequence continues at coordinate 2,355 of LKNJ01003658.1, forward strand.
AAAACGTTTGTGGAGACAAAAAAGAAAGCATGAATAAAAAAAATAAAAAAAACCCTAAGCAGCATCTCTTTGCCTAGCTGGATTTGGCCATAACACTTCGTCCACATCACATGCGATGTCCTCTTTTGCAAGACAGCGAAGGAAGAATCTTCTTGAATTGTGAATCCATCCTTGCACAGACCCTGCATCAATTTGGTTGCAGGCCTCCTCCATGGCTTGAATGAGGGGTATCCTGACATGGAGATTATAAACCTTCCACCACCAAAACTCCTCAGTGGGGTTAAGGAAGGGAGAGTATGGTGGGAGGTATTGGAGTGAAAATTGTGACTGCTGAAGAAACCAGTTTTGGACCAGAGCAGGTGGGTGGAAAGATACATTGTCCTATGTATCTCATCCGCTCTGCATCCATTCGGTCTTCTGTTGTGTTGTAAGGACCCAATTTGGCATGGCGGTGGAGGACCCCATTCTGCGTGATTGCAGCGCACACTAATGTTACCACCACGTTGGCCTGGGACATTCAAAATAGCTCTGTGGCCAATGATGTTTCTCCCTCCTCTTCTTAATATTGTCAGGTTAAACCCAGTCTCATCTATGAAGATGAATTCATGCGGGATTGCAGCAGCATCCATTTGCAAAACTCTGAAAAAAAGACAACATTGTGTAGTTCAATATAGGCCTAGTATAAATGTTGATGTAAAAAGGTTCTGTGTGCAGTGCACAATAGTGTACATTTACTTACCTCAGCATGTTCATGCCGCAGGTCTTTTACCCTTTCAAATGGCACTCGGTAGAGTTATTTCACCTGTATGTGATGTTTTTTCGCCGCAGTGTTGATAGAGAGACCTGATGGACATTATTGAAAACTGTGTGGTCATTGAGGGTGTTTGTTTGAATTTCTTGGAGGCGTATCACATTATTGGCCAAAACTATGTTTACGATAGCTCTCTTGTTCCTCTGAGAATATGGGGCCCCTTCCTCCTTGACATTCTTGACCCTCAATCCTATGTGGCCAATCAAAATACATGTAAGATGTCACAGGATAGCGTACAAGGCTTTGTTTCAAACATGCAATGCAGTGAATGGGTACCAAAAAGTACTGATGTAGTGCATATAGTAGGCTACATTGTATTGATTTTACTGTAGACAGAGAAACATTGTTTTTCACCTGTGCTCTTGTCAAAATGTCTGAATTACTGTTGCAGCAGTATATCTGCTGAGGTTGGGCTGAACTCTCTGTCCAACCTCTATCAATGTCAACCCATGGTTTACAACATGGTCAACCAATGTTGCTTGAATCTCATCTGATAAAATTGGTCCTAGTCTTCTTCGTCCACGTCCTCCTCTACCTCTTCCACGTCTTACCCCTCTTCCTCCACGGGCTCCCCCTCTCATCCTCACTCTCACACTTCCTCTTCCTGCAACATTGCCTTCCATTTTTGTTGAAGACAGGTACACTCACCTGTTGCCTTTTTATAGTGCTTACGCCTGCAGTTAAGCACCTTAGTGTCTGTACACCTGACGGTCATGTTTGATCAATTGGTTATAGGTGCGGTATTTTGAAAGGCAGTGCCTTGAAATGGCAAAGAAGTACATCATGTTAGATTTCTGTGTCTAACGTAGAGAAGTGTGTAGTTTTTTCCAAGTGTGAGGCTGAGAATGTGTTTAGGGTATAGTTGTGCAGATCTGGGCTGAGGTTTTGCTCCTTGAGTGTCAGGTTTCACTAACTGTGTTCTTTTTTAAGCAATCGTAAAAAATTGTAAACATATGATGGACAAATGAAGGCAAATAAAGACCTGATTGATAATTCAATTTATCTGTAACACCTGTGGTTAAAAACATAACGAGAAAAAACAGTACTGGTTATACTTTCATTATTTACACCTTGTTTAAATGATATATTGAGCAGTGACCTGTGCTGGGTATTGAGCCTCAATATGTTTTTGGTATCGACTGAAATGTGTCCTTAGCATCAAGTATCAAAAACTGTCCCGTGCCAAAAGCTGGCATCAAATGTCTGGTCAGACTCGTTATCTTGATAACTTATTCTTTGATCAATCAGTTTCTGATTTCAAAACAAAGTTTGTTTGCCACAGTACCAAATCTTGGGTATGGTATCTATCAGCACTAGTATTGAAAGATTTTAAGCAATACCCACCATTAACAAATGACCACTTGAATGCAAATATGTGGAAAATATGAAATGTGAAAATGCACTAATAAAAAAATGACTTATGGGATACTAAACGCTGCAAGTGATACACCATTTGTGTCACTTTACACCAACAGGCGTTCACTGTCTTTGCAGCATTTGAGGAACCTTTTGAAATGGGACAGGTTTTGTCAACACACTATGATGCAGTGGTTTTTACCTGCAATAACTGATTTTTTGAAGTTGCAATGGCTAACATGTAGAATGGCATTGGCTCGGGATTAGCGGCTAGGATTCCCAGCTCCTCCTCCCCACATGTCAACACATGTTGATGACATGTTAAAATGTCCTTGTCATCGGTGTGTGAGCATGTGTGTGTTCTAAAAGCGCTATATAAATGCAGCCATTTATGTTAGCAAACATATGCCTATTAACACATCCAGCAGACACAGAGCAACATAAGCATTTTTTTGGAATCTTGTTTGTGTCCAACTGATGAAAGTAAGTCTAATATTCACTCTTTTAGCTCTGGTTTGGTCTCTATCAACTCCTGAGATGCTGATGAGACGAGAGCAGTGAGACTGAACCAAAAAAGTAAAGTTGGGGTCAGTCAAACTGAAAGATAATATTAAGTTCAGTAGAGCTGAGAAGAACTGCAGAGTTGGTGAGAATTCTCTGTGGGTTCGTCACTAGAACAAGCAATCATGTAATCATGGGTCACATGAAGTACTCATGTGATCCATTGTTAATATAAGCATACTGATTACAGTCACTTCAAGTCTATATGATCAGTTCCCATCAGATCATGATGTCTTAATATGTCACCATCTTTGGCATAGTATGAAAGCATTCATAGTGCACTCACATTCACTCTGAACAACAGCAGAGAAGGAGCAAAAGTGGAAGCATTAGGCATGAACGTCCTTACCAAATAAGGATATCCTATGTCTGACAAGAACTCCCAGTTTGCAGAAAAGACTGAAAAGAGTCAATGAAAGGAGAGAGGAGGAGGTAGAGAGGGAAGCAGAGAAAGAGATAAAAGAAAGGTGAGAGACAATCAAATGAGAGCGACCCAGAGAAAGACAAAGTGCGAGAAGGAGAGATATAAAGGCATACAGCCTGATGTCAAGCTGTTGAGACTTCGAACAGCTCATTGACTATGTTTACATGCACACAAATTTTCCACCATTATCCCGAATATGGCAATATTCCAAATATGATACGGATCATGTAAACAGCATATTCCGTTTGGATATTCCGAATTAGGCCTTATTCCGAATATAGCATTTTCCGATTAAGACATGTGGGATATGCCGATATTATTCAGGTTTTTGTATACAGCGCATTGAGAATATGCATCTCAGTTAGGTTTTTAGCACAGTTTGCGACACACAGCCTCTTTCCTGTTTACAGTCAGCTATGTGCGTTGGAAACAAACCAACTAGCCAACAGTTTGCATGCTGGGGTAGAGATTCATGCACAAAAGAAAAGCCCACATTTCTGATGGGAAGGAGAAACACACCTACCTTTAAACATTATGAAGGACTTGGATATGAACAGGTTTTTGGATATGCGCAAATATCGCAACGCCGACCTTTTCAAGAAGGTGGTTGAACGAATGAAAGAGGGAGGCCGAGTTTGCACGGTTCAACAAGGCTGCAAGTAAACGGGAATATTAGTGGAATATTCATGTTCATTAGCCATGTAAACAGCTTAGCAGGAATATTGTCTTTTTTGGAATGACGGTAAAAATCAAAATATTTTGTGCATGTAAACGTAGTCAATGACTGCCATAAACATGTAGACTATTAGAAATCTCCAACATACAGTCAAGGTCTTATTCAACATTTAAACAATAATACATGAGAGCAAAGGTTCTACCCTGCAATACTGGCATTGTTGGTTATCTGCCTAATGTATCATTTACCACACTCACCTGGTCACCATCTCCTTCTCCTTGTTGGAGGCATGGCCACCACTGCTGATTGGATGGATGGCTGTGGACAGGAAGTACAGCCTGTGGTTTTTAAAGTACTGATCCACCAATGGCAAGACAACCTGAGGGTTAAATGTCATAAATACACAATTACCTACAGATACTCAACAGAAATTACATGTCTGAATGTCTTTCAAATAGAAAAAAATGAGTCTTAGAAAAAAACTCAAAAGACCACCCCACTGTTTGTTTTTTTTAATTCTTAAGTTTTAACTTAAGTCTTTAAAAACTATTGTTTTTTGGCCAACTTCAGTGAAACACCTGTAATTCCATGCACAGAGTTGGTTTAATTTCACCCCCAGTGAGTCACACCTGGAAGTCCAACCACAGTCTGATCTGTTGGTCACTGAACAGCTCAAGGGCACCTCAATGCTGGTATTTCACTTTCCCCACTGGGCACAAGCCCACTAGTCTAACCTAAAAGGTGGCCCACAGTCTATTTCACACATGCTTGCAGCCATTTAGTGGACTCCAACTGTGTTCATACAACTGGAATTCTAAGTGATGTGAATATGAATGGCACCTAAGTCCAATTTTAGCACCAATACCTGCAGTACATGCAACAGTCATACCCAAACTTGATTTTATGGCTTGTACTGCATGCACAGTGTGGACCAAATGTTTGTTATTTATCAGTTTACTTAAGTTTATTTAAGAAGAAACTAGAATTAATGGCAGTTTTGGTAATCCCTATGAGACAATTTGGAATACTGTTGCAGACAAGCTTGATGGTTACTGCTGGATAACATCAATGTATTGCACACTGTCAAATTCACTGGTTGCTTCAGGCCATGCAGACCCATATTTCAATACGGTGTTTAAATCTTTATTAGGCCATGTTGTTCTCAAACTTTAAATTTAAAAAACTCCACGGTCAAAGGAAACATATCCAAATACCAAACTGACTGATGAATCAAATAAAATGATGAGTTCTGACCTTTCCAAAGAACTTGATCTGCTGTTCATGAGGAATCTTCTCTCCCTTTGGTCTTGTTCCCAGATCTAAATGACGGACATAACATAATCAAAGACAATACGGTCTGGATAGATTTGCATGGTGATATTCATCTGACATCTGCACATCACCTTGAGTTAGGAGCAAGATTTTTCCTTTTCCCTTCCCTAAAACATTTATGCAGTTCAATTTGTGGTGCAAATAGTCCACTGAAAAGGATATTCACTGTGGCAGCCAATACTCCCTTAATCAACAACTGCCAGAACCCATTGGGTTCTTCAGTTTTTAAACTGCACCAAGGAAAGAACACTACAACTCAAATTTTAACATGTCTTTTCTAGTGCCATTTCCATACTGGACTAGTACCTAGGTACACTGTGTGATTCAGGAATTGATCCCACATGTCTCTTCTTTCATGTCTATGGATTTAAGGCAGATTCATTCATGAGCCTACAAACACAGATGATATCTGCAGGTAATTTACACAGACATAAACTGTCCTTATTGTATGACTATCGGGTAGCCAGCCACTCTGCACATTGTTGTTATTTTGGCCTCCTCTCTGTACCAGCCTTATGAATCGTTCAGTTACATACAGTACTTGCATTACATGCACATTGCATTATATAAATTTCAAAACTGTCATCCGTTTATCATTCACAGAATAATAGAAGGTCTCACCAAACTCCATCATGTGTTGGTGTGCCTGGTCTACGTATGTGATGAGCTGCTGGAGGAAGGTGTAGGCAAATCGTTTCTCTATAGCTGGAGTGTCCAGCTCCTGCGACTTCACACCTCTGGAAACAACATACACACTCTGAAAGGGATGATCTGACATATTACCCAGATTCACATGAGAGGATAAATATCAATTTCATATGTGTGCATCCAGTACAGAGATAGGTCTAGGATGTGTTCAGCTTAGCTTAGCACAAAGACTGGAAGTAGGGGGGTGCTGCTAGCTCTGTCAAAGGTGCAAACATATACACTCTGTGGTATGTTAGGCTAAACACATCCCAGACCTTTGTACTGGACACATAGAGATGAGTTTGATATGACTCTGGGTCAGACATTTTAGCATATTTCCTAAAATGTCAGATGGTTCCTTTTAGCTTGTGAAAACAAACCCAGTAGAAATGCACACTGTTCCGAACACACTGTAGTATGTCATCAGGCAAATCTCACAACTCATATTTGAATTCAACTAATCAAACTCATACAAAATTCAAATGTTCTTTACAGTACCTGCAATCTGTGTGTAAAGTGTAAAGTCTGTTTCCTACCTGGACACAGTGTAACCATTGATCTGGAGGAACTTGAGGATGTCTTGTGCTTTTTCTCTGTCTTTGGATTTCTCTTTGGCAGTTAGTGTATCATAGGGAACCAGCAGAGGATGGTTTCCTCCACCTGGAGCCACAGCAACACAGCAGGATGGAGAACCAAGATAACAGGCTGACACAAAGAGGACCCCTGTTTGTTTTAGCAACCCTTTCAATGATAGTGGCCTTTCCGTCAGCTCAGAGGAAATAAGTGTTCATTGCTTCCCTGATTTCTTGATTACTTTATGATCCTTATATCCTAGTTGCAGTTTTGAATTATTTGGTTGTGAGAAAACAATCCAAATGTGGAATACCACTCTTATACTGGTAAAATTCAGACTGTTATGTTTTATGCTCAAACCCTGATCCATGCCTTTGTTAAATCAAACAATGGCAACAATATAAAGTTGGTGGTGATGGCAGAAAAGGAAAACGTTTTAGAAAACATGTGTGGTTGTGTTGTGTTATATCTACCTTTGGCTTCCAGCTCCATTTTCTTTTTCCTGGCCCAGATATTATGATAGTTCTCTGCAAGCAGCTCTGCCATTGACTAAAGAGACACAATGTTAAACTTTTGTTAAATGGCACATATCAATCAATCCACCCACAATATCCTAGTTTTTATATTGATATCAATACTCCTCCACAGTGCTATAATAGTCCAGTTTAAGGTCAGGGATCAAACAAGTATCCTACCTGCATGTCTCTAGACAGCGTAACATTGCTCATATCAATGGGTCTGGGGCTGAAAGCTGGAGCGCCTTCAAAAGACAGCTGTGGAAGACAGTAATATATATATATATATATATATATATAGTCACTTTTTCATGTGGTTCCTTTTTTCTATATGAATACCCTCTATAGAAAAATATGAAGTTAATTTGTATGTGCAATTGTGTGTGTGTGTGTGTGTGTGTGTGTGTATATATTTGTGTGTACCTGGCTGGCTTGTGATATCCTCCTGGACTTGTTGTGGAGGCTGGCAGGGTCGCCCTCCCTGATCCTGTCAATGCTCCAGCCCCACGACAGCATGGTCTTCAGAGACTCTCTGACTGGCCAGAAATACGCCTCCTTATCCTGCAAGATTACAGCGAAACTTTAGACAAAAACTGACAGTGAGTCAGTACCTCAAACTATTTCACCTACAAAACTGCAACAAACCACACAACAGTGTAATCTATCAAAATATAGGTGAGTGCCAAGTGTGCAAGATACAGCATTTTATTGCCATTATTCCATTTTAAGGTGCCCATCATAGACAGAGTTTCCTCTCTTTTCAAAAGATAATTTTCCAGGACATTTTCAGTGGCGTACACATCTTGCTTGTTCTGGACTAAGAAAGTCCTCTCATTGAAAGGCTTTTAAAGACAAGTCTTTAAAAGGATCTGTGCCTTTACAGTGTCTGAAGGGAAAATACATTTTAACATGCACTGTTCTTTAATTATCCTTCTTCTGTCAAAGATTCAAGATTAAGGGTTCAGGTTGGTCTTTTGGCAACAATATCAAAATGAAAGGTGCCCTGTGGAGTTTTCTTGTACACAAACAAAAGTTGGGTTTACATTCAGTGAGCTCTAACGTACATGTTGAATGCATTTCCTTCCTCAGAAAACATTTGCAAAGCTGATTTTTCTTAAGTTTGAATCCTGCATTGTTTACATCCATCTTCCATCCTGTTTGCAGGCTTGCTTGCCTTGAATTGCCCATTCAGGGACGAATAAAGCATTTTCAATTTAACTGAATGTTTACTAGCAAGCAGATTTCTTCTTTCCTGCCTTTGCTGGCGCATTGCTGCATATCATGGCACGTTAATGCCACCTGTTTATCAGTGGAATAGTGTGAAGCTGTTGACAGGAATGTGTATCTGTGTCACCTGCGTCCTCGTGAACGTGCACGAGAAACAAAATGGGGACCCACACAGAAAATCTTCATAGTGCTATTAGATGTAAAAAAACTCCACAGGGAGCCTTTAAGTTAAACTACAAACATGATAGACAACTGCTTGGGCCAACAATGGCCTGAATCGGATTTCCTTAGTTTACCCTAAAGCTGGGTATCCAGACTCATGTCATGCTAGTGGTAAATTATACACCAGAATCAGGATTCCATGAGCTGACACTGGCCCAAGGCTGGCACCCACCTAAACTTTCCATGCAGCCATATATTGGCCAGATCTGTCTCAGATTTGGTCATACTGTGCTGTTACACAGCTGAGTGCTACCTGGTTAAGTTAAAACTCAAAATTTTAAATTTTTGCAAAACAATGACAACATGAAGCCAGACTCAGACAGCTGCATGCAGACTACCTTCTCAGAGAGGCCTTTGTATGGCTTCAGTAAAGGGTGGCTCTTAGAGATTTCACACATCTGTTCCCCATATGACCAGCCATTAGAAAACTGTAAAACATAAGACATTTCAAAATTTCTGCATTGTCTTCCATAATATAACTACTGAGCCATCATTAAAACAAATCAGTAAAAGTTTCATGTGTGACTTGTCACCGCCTTACCTTTTCTATACACCACTTCTCATGGTTGTGCTCTGCATATCTGGTTATAAAATAGTCAAGTTTCTCTGGGACAGTCACACTGATGAACACAGAAAAGAAAAAAAACGTTCAAATATGTGGAGTCACCTGCTATCAAGACTGATCTGAACTGCAATCAAAGCCAAGCCAACAATCTTCTGAATTTATCTTAACTGTAAATTATTTTTTATTTTTTGGACAAATTTCCAAACTTTGTAACTTTAAGGAATAACTTAAACACTGTCTTATGGAGTAACAAAGAAGAAATACATATGTTGCATACTTGGCAGTGTCTGCAGGCTGTGGAGTGAAGTTTCCTTCTGAGTCCATGGACGACTGTTTCTCCATCATGGCCATGTAGTTGGACTCCATGTAGTCTGGAGGAAGTGCTCCGGCCACAGCACTGAGACACGGTAATGCCAGCTTAAACAGCTCCTGGTCATACCGCTACATCATAAAAACACATACACAGTACGCTGCCTTATACATCATTAGACAGCACTGTATGCTTCTACTGCAAGTTTAACCCTCTCTGGTTCTGCTCTCACCTTTAACCTCTTTAACTCCACTTGGACGTGTACGTCCTCTGCCAACATTACTGTCAGAGGCTATAGTGGGCTCACAGATAGTGGTATATAAAACTAGATGACCTCAGGCATCCGTTGGTACCCACTATGTCGTGCTAGCTTGTCGGGAAAGGGGCTAAATAACACTCCAAAGTTGGGCAAAATTTTGGTGAGGGAAAAACTGGCATGGCCATTTTTAAAGGGGTCCCTTGACCTCTCACCTCAATATATCTGAATGAAAATGGGTTCTATGGGTACCCACAAGTCTCCCCTTTACAGACAACCCCATTTTGGGTTAGGGTAAATTGTATGTTAGTCCCCATAGTAGCCATTTCATTGTCGTGAAACTTGACCTCACTGTATAAAATGCCCTATTGTGACCTCTAGGATAATCACAGCCTCATGAAACTGTACAACCACAAATTCATTCAGAGGATGTATGGTTTTCCTAGATATATTGACAATAAGGGGGTTTCTGAAAAATTTCCAGAACAGAAGTGCTCGCCATCCAATTGCCGAAAAATGCAATTCTTACAGAAATCTCCGATCTCCTGTCAAAAGCTTTTGATACCAAATCACAGCATGACTTTTTTTTAAATGGTGTTTAAAGGTCTAGGTGTCTTAATGTGGTATTTTGGAGGGTGGCACATACTGTTGACATGCTACCTCCCCCTTAATATCCCCCCCCCCCATAACCGCATTGATTTCAAGTTTCATACATTACTTAAAGGGAAACTCCACCAACACAGTTCAGATTTACAAACTGGAGGTGTGGTGTTAGAAAGAAGTGACCATTCACCAGCTCAAGAAGGTCTAACCAAGAGATGCGATTGGTTGCATTATGGGAAGTGTAGGATTCAGCATTTTGTGGCGCTTGACCCATACTGTGGACTAAAAGTCATGATATCTCAGCCTCTACTGCTTTGATTTTGATAATATCCGTCTCTTGCGAGCCCCTCAACTTTATGGAAGTTATACATTTATTCATTTTATTTATCATCAATTAATTTAATTTTCATTTAATGTTCTTTAGAAAAACAGACCTAAGCTAGAGCCTCACCTTGCGTGACAGAGCATCAAATATTCCCCAGAACAGTTTCCTGGAGAGGTGAAGCTCTTCATCTGAAGCAGCTCCAAAGTTGCCCCAGCCTCCAGCCAGGCAGTAATACTTCCAACACCGCTCATAGTGATTGGTCAACAGCTGGGGAAAGTCAGGAGGACATCCGTCAACCGTATGCTGGCTTTATGAACCATTTTCATAAAACAAGTGTCGCCAGTGGCACAAACTCACAGTGCTAGATCACTTGTCCATGATCCAACATATTTTTAGTAATCAGAGATGCTGATGCAAAGGAAGTGCACTTGTGTGTTGTTGACAACTGGATTAGAATGAATATATTTATAGTGTTGTATGAGGTAACTTCAATTATAGACAATCAAATAAACTTCTCCCATTCCTATTACCATGACACGTCATCACAATACACTCAGGGTAGAGTGGAGTATCTGGTTTGAGCTGAGGTAATACCACAGTAAAAATAAAGTCAAGTATAGTCCCTGTAGATTCATTTGAAAAGTACTTTGGAAGTGATTGGACAAAGATGTAACTGTGATGTGTTTCTCACCTTCAGAGGCATCTTGGTGTGTTCATTAAGCAGAGGAACGTCAAACACCAGCCTCCTCAGCAGATGCTGCATCATCGAAGGCCTCAGCTTACTGCACATTATTAACAAGAAGAGGTGGTGATGCTCAAAATATAGTTAAAATGTCTTAACTCAAAATGGGGAAAAAGGTAAGGAAGTGAGTCCCAATCTGAAGCTTTAATACGATTAGTTGACACTGATAGAGCCATAAATCAGCTAAAACCCAGTTATTGTCTTGTATACTGTATATGCCTGTGATTCTTTGTACCATATTTGATTTCCTTTTGTCAACCTAGTTCAGCCACCACTCTGAATCTTACATTGCTTTCCTGACAATCTCTCCCAGGTGGGTGTTTCAAGAGTATTTACACTGTAGGATTCTGATAAATCTCACACATACGTGTGTTTTGCTACTGTCCGTTTGAATTCCAGTCTTACCCACAAACAGCCAGCAGACACTCCTCTATGGCGTCTCTCTGGGCCTTGGTGAGGCAGCAGCCTTTGGACAGGCGGTACACAGTGTGGAGCAGGGAGTCGATCAATGAGGCGAATGGCTCCGTCCCCGCAAACAGTGGGGCACATTTAGTCAGGAGAGGCAACACGGCTGTACACAGATACCTGTTGAGGGCGAGGGCCATGTCTGTGGCACTGAGAGCAACCTGACACAGAAAAGACTAGTTGAGCATGTGATCAGGCTTGGTCTGGGAAAATGTGCGTTCTAAGGGCAGTGGGATTAAAGAGAAGCAAGTCCTGCTCCAAGAGAGTGCCACCCTACAATATGGAAGTGTTAAACATAAGGTCTGCATAATGGGTTAAAAATGCCTTCAGAAGGCTGCATTCCAGAAAATGTGGTGTGTTGATTTCTACAGTACCACAATTGTAACAAATGAAGGGAGTGCTTGATGGACTTGTTCTGTTTAGCTGCATTAAACTGGGGGCATTGGAACAACTGAAAACATAACACTGATATATTATCACCTCATAAAATTGTTATGGCAAATATGTTAGCAATTGTCTATTTACACATCCAGCAGACACAGAGCAACATTAGCATTCATATGGAGTGGTGTTCCTGGCCACCCAATCAAAGTAGCTCCTTTTAGCTCTGGTTTGGTCTCTACCAACTCCTGAGGGAAATATCTGGCTCTTAAGCTGCTAAATGCTCCATTGTCTGCTGCTGGTGGAAACACAGATTGGTGAACCAAAAGAGTGGAGTTTCTGGCTGGAAAACAAAACGTTCTATGGAGCTGAGGGGAACTGCAGTTAGTGATAATGGGTTAATCACTATTTGCAACACCTTTCACATTACTCAGTATGTATTACGCAGCAGTTTCACACACACACACTTACAGTGTCCAGAGAGGCAGCAGCTCTCAAGTCTGGTAAGAACCCAACCTCCAGTAGGTGTAGCAGGAAATCTTGGTCCTCTATACCATAGACTCGGTCTAGGAACAGGACCATGGCTGCTTTATGGTCCGGACAGAAACCAGCTGACATGTCTGGTTCCACCACCAACCCATCTATGCATGCACAGGCAAACACATAAACACACACATAAGAAACAAGATTAAACTGGACCTGTTTCTAATCAGGATTAAGGTTTCATGCATGTCAGGTAGGGTGGGTGCTGGAGGCTTTGCTTACCTTTAGCCAGGTTAGGCATGGAGAATGGAATGCTGATGACTCCTACCAGGTCTTCAATAGGAATCAGAGACCTCAGAATGGCTCTGATACGTATCGCTTCTCCTTTACCAGCATGGATCAACTGATAGAAAATGGGTTAGGTTATTGTGAGTACCTATATTAGTTTGTGTGTGTGTGTGTGTGTGTGTGTATATATATATATATATATAGTGTGTTGTCACTCACATGCATCTCTGGAGCACAGCGGCCCAGCAGGTCAATGAGAGCAGCATAGAAGGTCATGATGGCATTCCCCATGTGGATGGTATCATCTTCTTCTTCCTCCAGCATGTCACTGCTACACACACACACACACACACACTATAACATGTCACTGATGCTACCAAATAGTTCAGACCACTCTCGTCTCAAACACATTCCAATTTTAAATCCCAGTTTTTCTGAGGGTTAGTTTCACACCAAACCTTTGGTGTGACAACAGCCACATACTAACAGAATGAACTGACCCAGAAGTACTGTATCAGTACACAGGAGAAGGCAGCCATGGTACTGTATGAGCTGGTAGGTGCAATTCTCTACATGTTACAGCAAGGACCTGTAGTGCTACCTTCTTACTCCTTCAACCATGGAACATGAGATCTTCCTTTATGAAGTGAGGGGACACATGAAAGGTCATTAGACGAATGGAGGTACTGGAAGACATCGGCGGGCTACGTTTGGTAGCCCTGCTAATTGCATTACTTGTACTGCAAAACCTATACTAAAGGGCAGGTTGCTGTCCCATAATTCCTCACTCAAGCAACAAATGACTTACGAGTGTGGGCATTCCTGTACAACTGATTTCTGTCCATTCAGTGAAATTTAATACACAGATCTGGGATTGATAATCAATCATGTGTTTGGGTTAGAACAGGTATGTACGTTTGGCTTTTACAAGAGCACTGATTTATTGAACTGTAAATGAACTCTACATGACTAATAAGTAAGAGTAAATATAGATACAGATAAATAATACACAGTGGAACTGTACATACGGTATATTTTACCCCTAAAATCTCATTATCTAATACTATAAGAGCATGACGATGTTGTCTTACAGCGTCTTGCTGCTCTCAGAGGTAGGAGAGGGACCATCTCTGGAGAGATCCTGAGAGATCTTAATGGCTTCCTCCATCGCTGCCAACAACCCATCACCACCTTCACCCCGAAGGGCGGGGCCAAAACATTCTGGTCGGCGAATCAGAAGCCTCACCACAACATTGGCATTCTCCTCCACACTTTCACCTGGCCACAGAAGAGTAGAGGTGTTCAAGAGAACATTCTGTATGCCAAACACATACTACACTGACAAAGGGGTACAACAGCTGCAAGTTGAAAAGAAAACATTTGACCGGCAATATAGTCGACTATGAACAAATTAACTTAAAATGTTCACCGTTGCAGAAGACAGCAAAGCGCAGGAAGTCAAGGTAGCGTTCCCCCTCCACAGGGTTCCAGCCAATGTCCGGGTATCCTTTACGAACCAGCATCACACAGCTCTGCAGCCCACAGCCGGCCAGGTACTGCACCACCTGTAGAGGCAGACAAAGGGACAAGGAAAGGTTTCAATACCTGTATCATTTCATCCAAAAATCTACACACACACCTGAATGTGTGACAGGTTCATCTGTGGAAAGCATAACCTGAATAAAAATGAAAAACTGGTATATTTATCTGTTTTTTGTGTTCTGGTTTGCTAAGCCTGATGATGGTCAAGTACACCACACTTCTCTCCAACTTGTAATGTCAAGAAACTTGATCATCACTTGACTGCACTGTATTACCAGGTGTTTGCTTTCCACTTGCCATCAATCACTGACAAATACAGTATATCACATGAACAGGAGCATGAACAATTAGCTTATTCATTATGAGTTGATCTACAGAAATGAATTAATGACAATTCTGATAATAAATGAATCATTTATTAATTTGTTTTTCAGCTTCTCAAATGTGAAGCTTCTTCTCTCTGCTTCATATGGGCAAATCAACTCAATATTTATACATTGATTTATTATGAAAATTAGTTTACTAGTTTATATTCCCTCATATGCCAGTTCACTAGATACACCTTTAGGTGCAACATTAAACTGAGATGTGTTTCTAATATGTAGTCCACCCACATTGATATAATTGGTGTATACTGAATATTAGAAACACCTCTCAGTAAAACAATACAAGTCAGCAGCAGCACAAACTGCATGATCCAAAATGACACCTCGCTAAAAAAAAAAAAAAAAAAAAAAAGAACAAAAAGAACATTAGAACCTTCATGAAGGTAGAAGTTAGTGCAGGACTGTTGTAGAAGACTTTTTTCATAATTTTAATTGTGCTTTGGCAACACATGCCAATAAAGTCTATTGAATTGAATGCATTCATTTTAGCTAGGTAACGCACCATCTACTTTTGGTGTGTGTGTGTGTGTGTGTGTGTGTGTGGATTTTTGCCAACCTCACCTTCTCCAGGTCTGGCTCTCTTAAAGCCAGGGCCAATTCATTATTATCCATAACTGATGCTGCAGCCACATCCAGAGGAGTAGATCCTCGCATGGACGGAGACGCTGAGGAGAGGAGAGGAGAGGAGGGCACGAGAGAGGAGAGGAGAGAAGAGGAGAGGAAAAGACAGAATTAACATAGATTTAAGTAAGAGGATAGGGAGGTGTATCTGTTGGATACAGCACTGCTGGATACACGGCACTGTTCAAACAGCAGACAGGGAGGAGGGAGCAGAGGATCTTCCCTTTCAAACATACATGTTTGTCACATACTGACTGCATTCCCCCGTTTGTATCCAGTGTAGAACGTAGTGACTTCATGGATGCTGCCGTTACTTCAGCCTCACACAGCTGGCATGGTCAAAGTCTTGTGTTTTTCCTGCAAAGGTTACTGCATGACTAACAATGAGTTGTGGATTCCAAGCACCCACTGTGTTCTGATTGACAGAAAAGCATTAAACTGCATGGTGCACTGTGTGTGTGCATGATGTGTGTGTGATAAGTGAATTTGAAGTGAATCAAATAATTAACATATTTTGTGTTATGTATTTATCAATGTAATGAAAGGAGTAGATCAACAGTATGTATTCATTTCAGAGGAAGAGAATGAGTACATGTAGCTGTAAAAAATACATTTCATCAGTTTGACAAAATAATCTTAACTCGAGGTCCACTTATGGACTTCAGTGGACAGAGTTTGCCCAGTTGTCATGGAGATGGCGCAGTCTGTCTGCCATTTTATTTGAGTTCTGATTTAGCGCTTTATAGTGCCCTCTAAAATTCCACAATGTAATTCTAGATGCCTAAATTGAGGATTTCAAAGGATTTCACTGTCTGAAGTATGAACTCTCTCTGAAATGACCTATGATTGGTCAAAGTCTCCCGTCATGGGATAGATTTTCAGAAGCCTGAAAACAGAGCCAAGAGTAGGGGCTGAAGTAGAGGTTTTCTCTCAGACCACTTGAATTACAATATGCTGGATGGTTATTATGGCCACGCCAAACAAATACTGCCTACTCCACCTTAAAAGAGGAGTGGAGAAGTAAAAGAAAAATAACAGAAGCAGCAGATACAGTATAAGTCACACATATACACTCACCAAGGCCAACACTGCTGTTCTCCAGCAGGTAGCTGAGATGGTCAAACATGGCTTTCTGGTTCTGACGGCTGATTCGACAGAAGTAGCAGAGAAATCGACAACAGTTGGCCACCATTTTAGGAAAGGTGATTTCCTGCAAAAACACAAAAATCATTCACCAATTGTCTTCTCATTATGAATGCTATATTATCCATAAAGTTTTATTATCATGTTTTTTATTAATTTATGTCTTTGCTCTCTTTCGGGTAAAAATGTACAAATAAAAAAAAATGTGCAAAAACTACACAATATGACACCCCTTCATTTACAGTATGGCAATAGATCAAATCTCCTCATGTTTATGATTGATTGAAACCGTTCCTGGTCTTGTTGAAATCCTGATCCAGCCTCAGTACTGAAGCCTATTTTCTGGCTCTGCAGCTTATATATACACACTTCATACCTTGGAGTCTCCTCCACTGAGTACGTTGACCATGACCTCCATGACAGTCTCGTGCATCCCCAGAGCTCTCATCAGGTTTGGGTGTTGGTAGAACACCTTGTTGTTCATGATATCACTGCAGAGGAAGAGGGATAAGTTCAAAGCTTAGTGGAGATTGAGGAATTTTGCCGTAATCATCTGGTTTATAAGCACTGACTAAACGTGATATATACAGTACATCACAAAAAAAAACAAAAAAACAATTTACAGTCATAAGCTCAAACTCTGGGTGTCTGAAGTTTTATTAACTATTAAAGTTTTCCTCAACACATTGGTACAAAACCAGTTGGTGTTAGACATCTTTCGGTTCCTAAAAACAAGTTCTAGATCGATTTGTTTTCCACATTCCCAAATATCTTAACATTGATCGGTGCAATAACCCCATTCACCTTGGCACTGTGCTTTGATCCTTTGCCCACGTACTGCTGTAGGCAACATTATTGTAAAGTCAACTCTTCCTGCAACAGCTTCATAGTTAAAGGCTTTCCGCTGCTCTTCTTGTTTCATGACTTTTGTTAGATTTCATTTGATTCTCAGCAGTGATTTAACATTAGGGTGGCACGGTGGTGCAGTGGTTGGTCGGGGCAGATGACCGCCCACCCAGAGCCTGGTTCTGCTCAAGGTTTCTGCCTGTTAAAAGGGAGTTTTTCTTAGTGCTTGCTCTTGGTGGGAGTTGTTGGGTCTCTGTAAATATAAAGAGTCGGTCTAGACCTGCTCTATATGAAAAAGTGCCCTGAGATAACTTTGTTATGATATAGCGCTATATAAATAAAACTGAACTGGTTAGCACTGTTGCCTCACAGCAATAGGGTTCTCATTTCAACCCCACCGGTCAGCTGGGGCCTTTCTGTGTGGAGTTTGCATGTTCCCCCCGTGTCCGCGTTGGTTCTCTCCGGGTACTCTGGCTTCTTCCCACTATCCAAAGACATGCCGGTTAGGTTAATTGATGATTCTAAATTGCCCGTAGGTGTGACTGAGTGTGAATGTTTGTTTGCTTGTCTCTATGTGTCAGCCCTTTGATTGACTGGCGACCAGTCCAGGGTGTAATGTCAGCTAGGATAGGCTCCAGCCCCCCCGTGACCCTCCGAGGATAAGCGGTATAGATAATGCATGGATTTAACATTAGGTTCATTAGTAGCTTTTATAGATTTATGTTGTCTTCAAACACAGTTTGGATGCAAGCTATAAGATATAAATCTCAGAGGTTGAAAAAAGTGTGGTTCAATTCTGTAGGGGTCATTTAATGACCTTCACTATTCAATAGAACCTCACTGCACTAATACACTGCAGCTGATATTAACCACAAATTTAATTTGACTGTACTTTACTGGTTCTCTGAAGGGCAATTACATATCATACAGTGACATGTTGCATATTCTAATTAACATACATGAACATATTGAGATTAAGACATAATTACAGTTTTTATTAACTGGGTAATCATTTTCAAAAAGAATAGATATGTGTCCAGTTGTCCCGTGCCCTGACAAATGGAAAGTCATTACTGTTCAATAAGAAAGAGAGGACCAAAGGTGAAAAAGTAAACACCCTAAAGGAAAAGAAGTCCTAAACGGTGTTCAGGAGGTTGACAGATAAGTGTGTTCTCACCCCAGCCCTCTGATCATCAGTTTCTCCTCCTCTCGTCCCATGCGGACACTCAGCAGAGATCTGATCTGTCCCAGAGCAGCCAACAGGTTGATGGTGTCTTCAATCGACACAGAGTTTATAGTGTAGGTCTTAGGAAGAGCCCGCACCTGGACAGGTAGAGACAGGTTCATAAGGTCCACACATTTTTTTTCCACCATCAGAGACCTGATTTTACGCTGATGAGCTGTACAGAGTGCAGACTGAGCAGGACAGTCTGTTATCACCTACCTTCTTTACTAGGATTTTCTAATATAATTTATATTGTTCCTTTACGTCTCTTGTCTGTCAATTATTAAAGACATCACATATCTTTAATAATTGATTCTTAATTATTTCTTCTCCTTTCTGATAGAGTTTGTATATGAATGTTACCTTCTTATAAGGTTTATTTGTATAGCACTCATCAAAACCAGCGTTACGTGCTTTACAACAAAAACACAACAATAAAATACAGTAATGTATGAATAAACAGGCAGGCATAATCAAGGATAAGGGTAAAACAATGGGTGAATTAAAAATAAAGAAGTGCAAGACTTAGGTGCAACATCAAGAATAAAGTACAGTGTAACTCAATGGTTAAGAATAAAATAAACCTAAAGATTAAAAGAAAATTATAATTTAGCCTTTCGATAAAAATAAGTCTTCAAAAGTGATTTAAAACAAGATACTGAAGAAGCAAGCCAGAGTTGTTCTATAGCCGAGGAGCCCGGATCTTTCCCTCTATACAACCTATTGTATCAGCAGAAGTTGTATCAAGGGAAAGAGGCAATATTTGGTTTGCATGACCCGATTCATTAATTTATTCATTTAAGTGTTACACTTGTGAAGTAGACTGTCCACACCAAAGAACTGATTGTTATGATAGATATTGTACAGTACAGGTTTTCAGAGCAAACTTGTTACAGATATAGTGAGGATTATGTACAATTACATGTTTTCCAATTAAATCAGTTAAATTAGTTATTGCATTTGAATGTTTAAAATGAAGGCTTTTCCTATAAACACACTTCGGCATGAAACTGTATTTGAGCCACAGAAGAAGTACGGCCTTTATTTGGCAGTCAGTAGAGAGAGACAGGAGAGGAGAGGAAAACAGGTCGCCTGGGCAGGGAGTAAACCGTGGACGTTCCCACTATTAACCATTAGGCCACCCCATCTGTCATATTCTAATGTGACAATGTAAACAGGGTCATCAATGGTATGGTGTCTCTATTAAAAACCAAACCAACCTGCCCTCCAATGCCATCATACTGGCGGTGCAGCAGGACAAACATGGCTCTGACCAGCTCTGGATCCTCAATAACTGACTCCTGAGCCCAGCGGACCATCGTGTCTGAAATCAACTGCTGTAATGTACCTGCAGAGAGAGACCGGGGGGGGGGGGGTGCAGTGAGGGAGGGAGAAAGAAACTGTTTGAAACTGGGACTTATAAAACATCTCATACACAACTAATCAAGTTAAACACGTTTGAAATAAAATAAAATACAATACATGTTAGATTTTGGTAAACTGGCCCATTAGAGAACTCTCCTGATGGTTCTTGACTTTACACTGACATGTATTCATTTGGATGCTTTTGTCCAAAACGACATACAAATTGAGGTAGAATCCAAGCCACAGTAGATCAAGGAGAAACCTTCGAGAATAAGTGTCTCAACACTCGGTTCATGTTCCACCTGACACAAGTTCCACAAGGTGCAGGTTTTTAGAGAGAGAGAGAGAGAATGTAAGGAGAGTAAGTGCTCTGGGAAGAGGTAGGTCTTCAAGTAATTTTTGAAGACAAAATAAGACTTCCCTAACACATTTTCCAAATTCTTTGACTTTACTTGTTTAGCATAAATCCTCTCAAAATTCCATAACCAATGGGGATCTTTTCAAATCCACAACCTCCCACAATCCTTACCAAACATTTGTTAAAATTTGTTCTGTAGGTAATGCTAGAGGAAAGGTCACGGGGTCATTCAAACTTAAAGGATCCATCCATCAGGAATCTGTTTTTCCAGAATGAAAAGATTTAGGATAACAAATTGTGAAATTTACCCCACTGCTGTCTGTCTGTGTGTGTATGAGCTTGTGCAGAGGACTTACTGGGTTTCCTGTCTTTTTTCTCCTTTGGCAGGTTGGCCATCTTCTTCTTCAGGTAAGCCACTTTCTCCACCAATGACATGAGGCGACCTCGGATGGTGAAGTCACTGTCACCATTTATCCCCCTCTCCTCATCCAACTCTATACCTTACAGAAAAGAAGAGTCACATATTATATATTACAGATATTATTGATTCATGTTATTTTTAGTATTGATCCCTCTTGATCTCTGTGGCCAACCTGGATATTGCAGTTCATTTGAATGTTTGGTTGGCTGTGTAGGTGTAGTTGATTGGTAGTTTACCACAGTGTCTCATCAGGTCCTCGTGGAAGTCGAGCAGCTGTTCTCTGATGTATTCAGGACACGGACACTCCTGCTTCTCATCCTTAAAGTTCAGCAGCATGTTGATCTGCACAAACACGTGCAGGTGTGACTATGATAAAAGTCCTTTTCATGAAATACTTCTACAACAACCACCGGGATTACATCACGGAAATCCAGACATTTGATCACAGGGTTTGAGTGGGATGCATTGGAAAGATGCTATTTGAATTGGCATCTGCAGTGCATTTAAGTGATAATGTTTCCACATACAATATGTGCCAAAGCAGCACAGAATGGAAAAGTGTCTCTGTGACTTCAGTTTAATACACTGCCAAAGTGAGCCTGTTCAATGTAAAATGGGAGAGAACGGGAAATAATTAGTGAACATCAGTAAATAAGGTGATCCAGAATATGTTCTGGATCTTAATTCCTTTATTCAAAGTGTCTCAGCTTTCTGTTTGCTCTATTGTATGCTGTTCTTCTCTGGTTATGGTCTACTTCACGCTCCACTGTACTCTTCTCTCTTACCAATTTTTGTAGGGACAACACTTGACCTCATTTAACATACTCCACTTCATGTTATTGTTCTACTCTGCACTGCTATTCTCCAGTCTGCTCTATACAACCTATTCTCCTGTACTGTTCTGTCCTGTCCTCCAGTCCAGCCTCTCTTTTCTTCAGTGGTGTTCCTACCTGTTCCTGTGGAGGAGATCTGAACTCTTTGGTCTTCTTGGCAGTGAGGGCTGCAGACATGTTGAGTGCCAACATCACCTCATTGTAGCGGAACCGCTGGTTGTCTTGTAGGCAGGCCACAAAGTCATCAGAGAAGGCCACCACCGCCTCGATACGATGACGCACCTGGCAGTCACACAGATACTGCAACACATGGCACATCTACACACACACACACACAGACAGACAAAGATTAGACACATACAATCACACAATGTTGGCTCAACTACATATTATGATGAAAACCTAGATAAATATTAAAAAAGGTGTTATAAGTTTGTACTATGCAGTACATCCCTCTGTCATCAAGCATTGGCGTCATTGTCATTTCACATTTGAAAACTTTAAGGTACTTTGAAATTGCTAAAACTTAAAGGCTAAGAAAATCAGAATTGTGCTGTTATAGCTGTCAACAGGTGCTACAGGTTCTGTTCTGCACAAACAAACTTTTCATTTGGTTCCTTGCTGGGTTGAACTTGGTGAAGCTCGTCTGGCACAGTTTATGGCTATGAGATTCCTCTGCTGTCTTTGCACTGTGTCATTTTTGTGTGCTGTCATAGCAACCTACATCACATGACTTTGTTGTTTGGTCATGGTGTTTGTTGATTTTATTTCCATCCAATCGTAACACCCATACCATCCTGGCATCTGGACGTTTGAGAAAATCCAGAACTACAGTGATTTGCTGAACTGTTATTTTTTCTTTGCACAGTGCACACAACTAAATACAGATATGGAAGATATCATATTTTCTGTAACTTTAAGAAGAGCTTTGTTATCTTTAAATAATTTATTTAAAAAAACACCACAAATCTGATATAGTAAAAACATGTAACTGCATTTACAAACTGAGAGGGTTTACTGAGTGTCACCTGGAGTTTTACAGGCTCTGGTAGCTTCATCTGTAACAGTCCTTCCTTAGGCATGTTCCTCCCTCCATCCTCTCCTCTTCCTTCAGTTTCCACCTCCTTCACCACCTCCAGCTCCATGTTCTCCTGTCCTTCTCGTCTTTCAGAAAACACAGACGGTTCAATCAGTCTGAGGATGTTCTTCAGATCTCCATTTTGGAAAACACCCATGATGAGCATGGTGTAGAACAGCTTGATGAGGGGGACGAAGAGAAACTCAGTACTGCCTCCTATCGGATCCCGTACGTGCATGCTTCCCTCCCGCACTGCCTCTGTTAGCATCTCAATGGTTTTAATTTTCAGTATATCTAAGGGGAATTCAGGGCTGTACTGGAAACAGTCTCCTGTTCCTGATCCGTTGTTGCCATTATTACGATACGATGGTGCAGCCCCACAGACAAAACTTGGGGATGAGAAGTGCATTCTGGGTCTCAGGGAAGTGCTGAGGCCGATGCCTGGCAGGCCATGTTTCTTCTTCTCATCTGGAAACAGGGTGATGCTCTTGGTTTCGTCTGTCATGGGAACAATGTACTCGTTGTTCATCATGAGGCGAGCCGTGGCATAGCTGCTCAGGTGGATGTCTATGAGGAGGTCGTAGTAGCCTGCACGAAGCAAACCTGTGAGTGACCGACAGACAGAAAGATAGTTATAAACATTCAACTAAAACATTAAGCCTTAAACGTATCATTTATGTTCTTATTAATGAAGAGACTACATCCATTACCTGGTAGCACTAATTAAATGAATTTAGTCTTTATATAGGTTTATATAGCCATCTCCTGACATCTACTTTATGGAGAGCTAATGTGTCCAAAGTCACACCCTATTTGCTACCTCGATTTATTTTAAGTGTAAAATGTATGCGTTATATAGTGCCCTAAACAAATCCCAAAATTGACAAATGTGTAAATTACCATGAACATTACCATAGTGTACCAGAGTAACTAAGTACATTTAGTGAAGTATACTTTTACAATTCTAAGTACTTCACTTTAGTAGTTCCATTTAATGCAGCTTCATACACTTCAGCTACAGTTAGAACTTTCTTTGCACATAAATCTGCATAATAAGTATTTTTTACTGTTGATACTTTATTTACTTTTTGCTCATAATACTTGATAGCTAGAAAGTAATAGAAGTATGATAAGTAATAGAAAGTCTTGAGAGGCGCACTAACACACTGTTGGTTTGGGTCTTTGCATGGGATTTGTTGACGATAATAAAAATATAGAATAATGCCAAACTTATGTCATGGTCCCGGTTCGTTCTCGTTCTCTCTCTCTCTCTCTCCACCTGGCACTCATCCTCCCATTAAGCTCCTGCAATACATTACCCCGGCTCTACTCTCCAGTCTTCGCCAGATCGTTCAGTTTGCCACTGTGGTACTAAGGCTACTGCCAAACCCGAAACCTCAGTTTAGTATTTTTTTTGTGTATTCCTGAATGTTGTTTAACTCTGTTTGCCTAAGACTCAGGTCTATTCCCTTCTGAGATCTGTCTGCCTGCCTCGTCCAGCACCTCGCCAGTCAGCCCACAGTCCAGCTCTGTCTCTGCCTGCGCCGCTTCTCCATCAAACTCTGGCTTGCTCTTCAGCTCCATTCCATCGTCTTCTAAATAAACTCCATTAACCATTACCAGTCTTTGTCCAAGTTCTGCTTTTGGGTTCCAGATTGCAAAAAACTTAAAAGAACGGTCTGGCCAGCATGGACCCAGCAGGCTCGGACCAAGAATCAGCCACCATACAGAGAACAGTCTCCAGCCAAGGAATATTACTCGGGCAACACAAACAGATCCTCCAGGCCCTTTCTGACAGCAACCAAGCTATAATAAACCAAATCACTCAGTTAACAAATCAAGTTGCCATGTTAACTTCTCAAGTCACTTCACCAGCCCCTGCAGCTCAGTCCAGCCAGCATGTCCCTCCGGCTCCACCACCCAGAGAATCCTACATTCCGGACACGGAACCCTTCACAGGGGATTTAGCAAAGCGCCAGGGTTTCTTCCTTCTATCACACACCAGGGACTCTTGAGTTGAGGCACTGGACCCAAAAGCACAACCCATCCACGAGGATGCAGAAACAGATCTTTACTGAGGGCAAGAATATTCACACACAAAAAGTACCAGCATACACTGCAGGTAAAGGGGCAGGCGAAACAGGCAGTCCGTGAGGCAGATAGGAGTCGGCAACAGGCAAGCAGAGACAGATTTCCACGAGCAGATCAGGAGCAGGCAAGCGGATGGTCCGTAACACAGGCAGGGGTCGATATCCGGTGAGTAGACACAGCATACAAGATTCTTGACTAGGACGTACAACCTCCAACGAGAGAAGACGAACTGGCACTGACGCTGGGCAGCCTGTGAGCTTATATGCCTCCCTGGAACCCGCCCAGCTGATGAGACTAATCACTGATGAGTCCCAGGTGCGGCAACCCGACCAGCGGGAAAAACCCTGGTGCCAGCTATTAAAGTAAAAAACAGACATCAAACGTTGGTGCGGGAGGTAACACCTTCAGTGCTCTTTGGTGTTCAGCCAGTGGCTGCTGACCTTCGCAGTCTAAGTTCCATTTGTTGTGGAACGGATAATCAATCTGCTGTCAGGCTTAAGTTACCTAATACTATGAGACTCCACCCTACATTCCATGTTTCTCAGTTAAAACCAGTTTCATCCAGCCCTCCTTCTGATCCCCCTCCACTCGCCCAGGTCATTGATGATTGTTCGACGACTCATGGATGTGCGTCATCGTGGAAGAGGTTACCAGTACCTTGTGGATTGGGAGGGATATGGCCCAGAGGAGAGGTCCTGGTTTCCTCTGTTCTTCATCTTGGACACTCATCTCATCAGGGAGTTCCATATGGATACTGTCATGGTCCCAGCTGTGCCTCTCCCTTATCCCTTATGTTTCAGCTGTTTATCCCTTCCTTGTGAGTCCCCTGTTTAAACTCTCTCTGTCTGTCTGCTAGTCTGGGCGTGCCACCCATTCTCACATCAAGCTCCTGCACTATATTACCTTGGATCTACTATCCAGTCTTCGCCAGATTGTTCACCAACATGGTACTAACGGTACAGCCAATTCCTGCTTCTTTAACACTGTTTGGCTGTGCCTCAGGTCCATTGAGGTCTGTCTGCCTGCTGCGTCTAGCGCCTCGCCTGTCAGCCCACACCCCAGCTCTGTCTCTGCCCTGCTTCTCTGTGTAGCATGATAAGGAACCTGATGATGAATAATTCTTACATCTTTCTTTGAGAAAAGACTTTACTTTCACTGAAGTGGTGCACAGCCATGCTCTCTGCCATGAAACAAGCATCTGTTAAGACTCAAGGATGAACTTTCTTAAAACATTATGTTATCAGCATGACCTCCGGGCCATAAAACATGACCCGTCCGGACTCAGGGATGACATTAAGGGAAAGCTAAGTGACAATTGCCCAATTTAAGACAGGTCTGTATTAAACTAGTCTAATACTCCCACATTCCAGGACATGGGCTGAAGATTCAACACTCTGAACTCTTGACACAAGAACAAAGGAACTTTGCCATGCTGAATTAAATGTATATTAATTAATATGCTATGTTTAACTAACCCTCTGAAAGGTACTGAAGTTTGGTTAACATGCGGATTGTAGTGCAATAATTAATTGCTAATGAAACAGGAAATGTGAATATGCATTTACATAACAAATAAATTGATCATAGCTTGTAATGAAATAAGATTTAAGTTGAAATGCCACTCTCCGAGGGCAGATGTGTCTGTGTGGGGGTTAGCCCACTCCTTCTGCATCTCTCCCCTCTTCTTCTAAATTCCTGTAGCAGAGATCAGAAGTGGATGACCTGTTATTCTCATTTCTATGACATATATGGATAAGAGATATATGTGCAAGTTTGTATGTTCACAGGTTCCCCAGTTCCCCGGTTCCTTTTCCTCTTAAGAGAAAGAAAGAGACATCTCTGTGATCAAAGGAACCCTGGTATATATTGAGTTTACTGTGATTTACTCATTAATTTTCTGTGCATATAGGTATACACATGCATATATATACACAGACATATATGTGTGTATTGTAATAACATGTCTATAATTGTCATTTAAACCTGCTTTAACACTGTATATGACTGTCTTTATAAGGTGTTTGGTATCGTTCTGTAGCAGAGAATGCCACGCTATTAAATATGGAACATGTGATTTAAATATTAGACATGTGATTTACCCAAATTAATTCTTTAGGAGAGAAATTGGAACAAAGAAATGGTTAAGATGGAACAGACCTAGCGTGGGTGGAGTAAAGTTTCGTGCTGTTGACATCGCTACTAAGACTACAAAAAAGAAGACCCCCAAAGATCTCCTCTTCTCTTACTCTGATCTGCCTTGTCCCAGGCGAGTGGGCCGCTGGCTTGTTTGTCCGGAGACCTGCGCATGGCTCTGCTCTTTAGAGCTTGACCATTGGCCTATACAGAGCGGGCCCAGAAGATTGCCCATCAGCGGTATCCAAGCCGCACAGAACGTGCTGAAGGCCCTCTGCCTCATCCAGCCAACTTTGGAAGCAAGAACTGTCTGAAATAAGACTGTTCCACCTCTGTGTTCTAACACAACAAAAGTTAGAACTGAAGAAACTTTAGATCCTGCACCCGAGCCAAGTGGGGGTGTGTGAAGAAAATGTTATCATTCCTCTTCCTGTGGAGCGAGAGAGAAACCTCCAATTCAAGCCAAATCGCTATGTGGGATTGAAAGTACCCCGAAAATGCCTGAGAGAGGGACCAGCAGCTCGACGTGAGGACAAGCACACCAGAGGAGGCCAGAAAGCTCCAGATATGTGATATTGGGGTTGATGCTATAGATTACTAAAAGTAGCTTTATTCAGCATTAGATCAGGAATAGGACTGCCAATCAATATAATCATGATATAGAATCGTAAAGTATTTCTGCTGCTGCTGAACGATGCATTAAGGTGATTTCACTGGTCAACAAGTTTTATCCACTTAGTGATTCCCTGTGTTTATACAAGTTAACACAGCTTGCCAAAATAATCATTCACTGCGTCATCCGGTACTAAATGGTCCTCTTATTTCATGCATTGTCATGCATTAACTGTGTGTCGTCATAATTTCATTAATGCATTTATTAATTGTTCATCGTTGTATTCACTGGATTTATTCATGGTTGCATTTATTCATTCATTTGTATGTCTGGTAGTTATAGTTGTATGTGTAGTTAGTAATTTAATGAACCTTTCATTCATAAAGAACTTGGTTGCTATGTGGTTTGTGTGTATTAAGTATTAAGGTCACTGTACACGAGTCAAGAACTCCGTAGCAACCTTTAGACTGAGACTGAATTAATTAATTGGCTATCTTTTTCCCTTTTTCAAGGGTGGTGCCCCGAGGTGAATTTAATGTTAGTTAAATTCTGTTATTTTATATAAATATTGAATATTTCTGATAGCCGAAGTTGAGTATCATCTCTCTACTTCAATTTGTACCCATTTGTATTAAGGCCCATGTATTTGATTCTAAATAAACTTCATTAACCATTGCCAGTCTTTGTCCGAGTTGCTTTTGCGTTTGTGCAATCACCTTATTCTTTAAGTACATTTTTAAAGCAGAGCTTGTAGTGTAGTATCTTTATATCGTGGTATTACTAAAGGATCTGAATACTTCTTCTAACTCTTCCTGCAGTTATGCCACACAGTATCATGCAATTGTGATCTATAAGTGTCTTCAATTGACTTCTTACTATAAACTATTGAGAGTTTAGTACGGAAATAGTGAATGAAGGAGAATTTGGAAACAGTCATAGTCTATTACATGACATCAACTTATGCTTTAAGGCCAGGCTCTGACTATTACCTGGCCTTATTTCTAAGGGACTATTACCTTGCATGCAGTTATTTTTTTCTATATGTTGTGTGTGTTACCTGGCATGTACTTATTTTCTATAGCCTGCAGGAGCTGTGCCTCGTCTACATGGGAGCAGAGGGCATGTGCCACCCGGTTGTTTCCCAGAGCACAGATTGCAGAGTACAGTCTGAGGGTATGGTAGTGAAATTTTAATAAGTCCCTCTGCTCTGACAGCTCCAGGATATCCACCGACCTAGACAATACACACAGAGAGATACTGTGTGAGAAATAAGAGTGGAGGAGGAAAAGGGGTGTGTGTATATGTGTAGCTGTGGGTACACTACCAGTTCTCCTCAGGTATGTGCAGAGACATGAACCGCAGAGGTTCGTTACACTGGACCAGCCAGCCATGTCTATCATTCACTCTGGATGCTGACACCTGAAAAAAAAAAGAAGCAAGATGAATCCCAATTGTTAGAACACTCTTTTCTTTATAGAACTGTCAGCCTTCACATCCCTTTGTTCTATACGTTGCACAATTAGTGATTTGAGCATTTTGCTTTTGTCTACTATCTTTTATATCCGAAATGCAGTCAGCCAAAACAAAAAAGCCCCCAAAAAAGACAGAAAATGCAGACCTACGATAAATAGGGAGGAGTTGTTACCTTGAGGAAGTGGTTGGGAACACGACTCCATAATACAGGAGTGAGAAACTGCACATGCAGCCGAGGAGGACACTGAGGAACCGGGTTCTTCCTCTCACTCTTAAACAGACCAGCTGACAACGGCATCACATTCTGACAGGAAATAGACATGTTGACAATGCTATAACATCACAGTAGGCGCAGCTGGACAGACACAGAGGATAATGTGGACATAATCAAACTCATTGTGCAGTTTTTTTTCTGTAAACCAAGTGTTGGTTTTCACATTAGTGTTCATTAGTCTGATTATGTATAAGACATCATTTCATCCCAAACTGACATGACATGAGAGACTGTAGGGTGTGGTCATGAGTAAAAGGGTTACACCACTGTTTGAGAAAGGCTTTGTTTTAATTTTGAGTATTTTGCTCAATGTAAACAGGGAATTTAAAGACACATGATTTCTGCTCTAATTTTCTTTGTTAATCATGTTGATTGCAAGCTCCCTCTTCTGGAATGTCACTAAATGGACATCAAACCAGAAGGATGTCTCAATCTTAAACAGGAATTGTAACAGGAGGATTTAAATACCTTATTCAATTCAATTCAATTCAGTTTTATTTATATAGCGCCATATCATAACAAAGTTACCTCAGGGCACTTTTTCATGTAACAAACAAATCTAGTAATTTAATGTGTAATTTTTGTTCACATGTGTTTGTTTCTCCATAAAATATTAAAATCTCTCCACCTGTGTGCCATTAGAAGGCTTTCATTATGACACAGCAAAGAGGAAATACAGGGTTAGAAGCAACCTTCCAAACCTGCCAAGAATTCAGAATTGGACAGCTAAACACCTAACACTACTCTGGTTGCTATATTTTGATGATGAAGCTGTATGTGTGTGTGTGTGTGTGTGTGTGTGTCCTTCTCACCTTAATACGCCCCAGTTCGAACTGGACAACATTAGGGCTGGTGGCCTTGGCAAAGACTGCTGGGAACAGCTTAGTACTGGGCTCCACCTGTGGAGAGGAGAGAGTGCTTAGCTAGTTAATAGTCCAACTGAAATTACAAATAGTCATTCCTTTGCAGTCAAAACCAAGTTTAAATTAGTTTTGAATTTATTGTTATTGAAGGCAAGAAAAAAATTTCTTTTTCAGAAATGTTCCTGGGTGGGAAAATGTACATCATTAATTGGAAGCTGAACAAGCAGGGGCACAAAGAGACAATGAAAACAAACTTCCCATGGTAACTGAAACCTAGAAGCCATGAACAGACAGAGTTTTGTTAGCAGTGGCACTGAAGAATAAAGACCACAACAGTTCGCTGCACATGTCATGCAAGATCAATCCGTTTGGATGATAAGTTTTTATGCTGTTCAGTGTGCTACAGCTGATTAGCTAATTAGCTATCTAGCCTGCAAACTGATGTTAGCAGTACACTTTTTTTTCACATGTTCAGCAAGGTGCAGGGCAAGACATGTGTTCATGTTTGTAAAAAAGTAAGGGGCATTAGCTAGAATGCTAATGTGGGTTGTTCAAAGTCTGTGGCTCTTTGTGTTGTGTCTCAGCCTGCTATCAGTGTTGTGTCACTGTCAGTCAATTAGATGATGAGGTGATGTCACTGCTTGTGGTGGTGGGGTGTGGTTAGAGAGCTCAGCTGCAGAGGAGAGGGGATGGGGGGAGTGGCTCAGGGAGTCAGCACCTGCAATCTAGGCAGGTGGGGAATGATTGGTAATCAAGACCTTTGTGCTCTTTAGTAGCGGCACGGGCTGAGGAGAAATGCGTCAAGGCACACAGAGACACAGGAGCTGGGTGGAGAAGACGCGTCCTCCAGCAGGAAAGCAGTTCGACTGGAGAAGAGTAAGCAGCACGAGGAAGAGCTGGCCAGTCCCGAGACGGTGTGTAAAGAGTGTAAATAAAACCTGTACTCCGTGAAATCCCGGTGTGTGTGTGTATATCCACCTGTCCAAGCCTGCTACACTGCTTTATGAAAATACAGCTTAAAATGAAATAATTTGATTGGCTATACAAACAGAAGTTCTCTGTATATGTGTACAGAGAGCCAGCTGCAATCACTGGTTAATGCAAATATAAGGTTCCATCATCAAATATCATTAAAGAATATAAATTTCTCTCCTTTGTTTACAGCAGAAAAAAACATGCAGTTTGGTTTTGTTTTTGTTTTTGGAGAATAGGAGAATGTGGTTTTAAGATAGTTGGTGCCACACTGTTGTAGAGGGAGGGACTGATGCTAGAAGCAAATAAAAATGCATGAAGTCAAATGAAAGGATGTACAGAAGGTAGGATAACAAAAAGAGTCAGGAAGAGAGAAGAAGATGGAAACATGAATTAAAGAAAATGGCCATTCAAAGATCTGTTACACCATATCAAATATTTACCTGGTAGTATGTGCTGAGTTCTTTGCCATTAGCTGTGAAGGTCAGCAGTCCATTTGTTGTGTCAACCAGACAGCCGATCTCTAAGCCATTGTTGCTCCTCCCCTGACCAGGACTGCTGCTCTCTCCAGCCCACACCATGTAACAGTTACTACGCTTGATACTGGAGAACACACAGACGCAGCATGTAACAGTTACTATGCTCAATATTGATATAAAGAAAAGTAAATCCTGATAAGGTATTATAGAAGGTTGTCTAACAATAGAATTCCAATTGACATAGAGATAAAAAGTAATACATTGTTGGCCATACTGTAAATTGTATGTTGCCAGACATACACCAGAGGATCCTACAGATTATAAAGGATCTGCAGTAATGTTCTACCAAGGGTTAAAGGTGTGCTAGTCACTGAAATCGTACGATCTATTCTGGAAAGAAAACCTGCAGCCTTCATGACACATGCTGTCCATCCCACCCGTACCTGCCCAATCAAATTATACAAATGTAAGAATTTATGCTAAGATATGGGTTGGCTGCAACTTCACTAACCTCTCATGAACTTTGCCCTTCTCATCTCCCAGGGTAACAGTTACAGTTCGGACCTTGTGCAGCTCGAAGCCTGGGTCGTGCTGATGGAAGTCAGAGGTTACCCAGCCCACCCAAACACTGCTGGGCTCCTGACCAGGGAAGATCCGAACTGAGTAGTAGTGCTGCACAGAAAGAGAGATGCAATCACGTCACGTTAATTGCGTTGCCCTCGATCACAGTTACTTTCTCAAAGGGCTTTACAACACCTGTATATGAACCAGTAAATCAATACATGGAATTGAGAACACTTCTATCAGGTGCAAGCGATACACATTATTCATAAAAACCAGAGACCTGAATGACAGTTGAAAACTGCAAATAAATTCAAATGTCATATTCAACAAATTTAACAACTGAACTGTAAAACTTGTCTAGGACGTGTAGACCTGTACCAAAATGTATTCATTTCAGAACCTTTTGTGCATCTTTAGCCTTATTTGCTCTCTTGGAGCTACTCGTCATCGGTAACATATATATTGCATGTGAGTGTTTTGGGAATTTTATTTTGTATGTGTATTGTCTTACAGTAGAAGCTTGCATGAGGAATTCGTATTCATCTCTGTCATCAGCCATAACTTCCTCTGACAGACGAGCAGATGATGGACAGCTGTTGTCTGGCTTGTTTCTCTTCAACATGAACCTGGTAGATGAGATGGTTGGTTTAGGTTTATAAAGTTTAAAAATAGTAATCAAACACAATGACAGAAGAGTGAGTAGAGTGCAGGAGTTTTAAACTACTCAATCTTTAATGATGATAAGAGGAAATAGAGGGTTTACCGTTGCTTGAGCTTGGAGGGCTTCTCCTGGTTATAATCTTTGTGGTTGTTGAATTCGTCTCTCTCCAGTCCATTGGGACCATGAGAAGACTTCATCAGGACCTCAAAGTCTGACACAGTTTCAAAGTCCTCCAGCTCCTGCAGAAACAGACAGTGAATATACCACACATATTCTCAGTCATATACCCAACCCTACTGTGTAAACTTGAAGGTAAATGTAAGCAGTAATTGGTAATGTGGTAAGCTTCCCTTTAATAGTTCTATGAATAATGTAAAAGAGATCAAATACATGTACACATACGTTGAGTAAAGAAATTTAATTCAGTTTTATTTATATAGCGCCATATCAAAACAGAAGTTATCTCAGGGTACTTTTCATATAGAGCAGGTCTAGACCGTACTCTTTGTAATATTATTTACAGAGGCCCAACAATTCCCACCACCAGTAAAGAAATTCCAGATAATGTGCAGCAGCAGAATGTACAATAAATTCCACTTGGGCAGTGGAGGAAACTGGAACACAACAGATGGATTGCATTTGAGTGTGTGTTACATGCAAAGTATCTTTTGGTCAATGTCAATATATCTATCTGTCTGTCATATGTATATGTGTTAAATACATGTCAGTGTGTTTGTGGTACTGTTACCCTCTTTGGTGTGAAGAGTCTGTCATTAGATGGGGATCTGGAGAAGGATTCTGCACACTCTATGGGCATGCTAAGCCTGTAGAAGGTAATGTCAGTGTAACTGTTCTGTGAGCCAAATGACCTCTGGGTGACCCTTAGGCATGGACATGACTCCACTGTCCCATCTATTCTTGTCACCTGAAAAAGGGGGAAAAATCAAAAATCATCAGTTATGTCTGTACTGTCAAGTTAGTATGTTACAATCAGCTCTGCTTACATTTTCAGTAGTTTATTGAACAGTTTTGTGGTAAAAACCATATAAGACAAAAAAATATTCAGGAAGGTCTTGAAATGTGTCTGAAGGGATTACATTTCAATCCAGATCTCAGCCCAATGTCATTGAAAGCTCTACTAAAAATCTATAGTAACTGTACATTCTACCAGGTGCTAGCTACGTGGTCCTGAGTTTGAATTGCAGGTGACACCCCTTACCTCTATGTGTTGGTGGTTGGGGGGTACAGGTACAAACTGAGGCAGCCTCTTGCTGAGCCACATAGTGACATCCCGGTTCATGTTGACAGCGAACGGTTCGTAACCTTCCTGCAGGCCGCAGATGGTGAAGTACTTCAGAGTGCTAACGTCTTTACCAAAGTTCATTCTCCCCACCTGACACACACCTAGACTGCACACTGGGATAAAACCTGGAGACAAACAGAAGAAATCATTTGTGCATTACTACCTGTATCTATGCATCAAGGAACCATTTAATGGACCATTTGTGCAACTCAATATTCACCTGGTGAATTAAGAAATTGAAGAGATATCTTCTTAAAATGTTATTAAGCACTGATTAATTAACCCTTACATCAAAGAACCAGACTTACAGAGACACAGGTTAGTCAGATGGTGTGAAGACAACTACTAAGCTTCAACCTTAATGAGTAGCAGGTAGTGACGACCTTGTTCTTTAATTGACATGACTCTTGTGTCAAAGGGTTTACAAAAGAACCAGGAGGTTCTTCAGTATGACTGGGATCCTTTGTATGATTGACTTTGTAGCCTCGTCGTTAGTCAAGGCTACAAAGTAGTGGTGTTAAGAGTTGTTACAGATTTGCATGTATATGTGTGTGTATGTTATCAATAACATAGCACTGACCTTCACCAACTTCAAAGTCCTTGAAGGCCAGCTCAGATCCAGAGTCATCCAGCAGCACTTCTCCATTAAGTGTGAACATCATGGTGTGTTCGTTCAGATCCACCATGCAGCCCACCACGTCCCCCATCTGCCAGGCACGCCCAAAGTGCTCATTACCCTGGTGCCAGCGCTGGACCTAGGAAAAAAAAAACACTTTAGCCATTTACGACTAATTTGGACAATAATTTAAAAAAAGACAAGAATTCCACTGCAGTGCCAAGAAACTGAGCAAATGGGATGTGTAGAGCAAAGAAAAATCTAGCCACCTTGAAGCCATCAAAGACAAAAGCCTGGTCATCAGATCCCAACTCCTGGTCTGGGAGGCATCCTGGCCTGGCCCAGCCCACCCTAATCTCTCCTGCTGTTAATACCTGGAGAAGAAGCAAGAACAGGTTCATATCCAGTTTAGGAACTGTAACACAGTGACAGTAAAATCTCAGTGTGAGAACTCTGCAGTCTGTTAGAGATTTTGGAGACATTTGACAATAAACAAGTACATTCTGCTCAGTGTCTGCAGATTATGGTGGACCAAGAAACATGTGGAACAGTAACATTTAGTGAAAGGTTTTGATCATATTGTATTAGAAATTCTAATAGTAATATATTAATCGTTTTTTCTCTGTAAAGTAATCACAGTAAGCTTTAAATTTGTATCTGCCAACGGCTGATATCTGTTATCATGTCTCTCCTTACCTCCAGCTCAAAGTACCACTTCCCTGCATTAACGCAGTAGGTTTTCTCTGCTCTGAAAATGCGGAACCTCTCAGCAGACATGTTGCTGAGGTCAGATTGAGCTGCTGGATGAGAGAGAGACAAGGAGTAAGCAACCTAATGAGCAAGCTTATGGATATATTATCTTACATGTTGTGCTTTTGTATAATAAAAAAAATAGTAATTTTTGCCCCAAAATATTATTATACAAAATATTAAAATATTCCTAAAAACGACAAGTCATTGAATGAAGTGATTCAATGGAGGGTAGGTATTGTACCATTGTCCTGGTCAGAAGCTTCCAGGTTGTATCCATATCCCAACAGAGTCCTGACAGCCTCTCTCAGACTGTCTTTGTTAGACTTCTTGGTTCTCTCATCCAGCAGAGTGTAGGGGACCAGACGAGGGTTTCTACGATTCTTCACATCCTGAGAAGAGGTAGAGGACAGAAGAATAAAAAGTAAATAACTTCATACTCTATAGGGATGCCGTGCTGGGTGGGGAAAGTGAAACTGTAGTGCTTGCCCCTCCCTCATTACCACCACTAAGGTGCTCTTAAGCAACTGTAAGACATTTGTTTTCTTTGTGTATGGAGATAACCATTGGTTCTAGTCAGTCAACTGGGTGAATTGGGGAAAGCATTCTATCTTCAGCGTTATCCATGAGTCACTTAGAGTGATGCCAAATGGTGATATTACCTCTGTAGAAAAAACCAGGAACCTATATTCTGGGTTGCCGGTTTAAAGATGCAGCCGCCAGAGTCATCTTTGAACTGCCACTTTGCCTTTCTTCTGTTGCTACTGGTAATTTTCCTCCTTGTTTATAGTGCTCCTCAGTTTGACTGTTTAGACTCAGGATTCCTCCCCACTGAGATGACATGGCTGTAATTGACCTAATACAGCAGCTATAGGTGTTTATTCAGAGTGTCCTCTATGAATTGCCATCAGAGATGGGCACTCAAGCTTCCAACTTGATCTAGACATTTATATTACTGGATTATCACTATTAGTGATTGTGACGGCCAAACCACAGACAGTATGATGTCAAGTAATGACATGACACAGTCTTTTGTTTTCATTCAGCACACACTTCATTGTTTGTTTGCTAATTTGAGTGCACGCATTTTAGTTAACATTATGTCATTAACTCGGTTATATTTGCTTTTTTATTCATTTATATTGTACTTTTTTTTCATGGGTTCTTGGCAAGTCCCTCCCTGGTCAAAAGATGTGGCCCCTGTTAAGATGGCCTCTTATACTGTGACAAGCAGGAAGTGGAAAGGTCAACTGGGTGTGCCAGAGTGGAGTCTGGCATTTAAGATCCTAGTTAAATCTAACTAACTAACTTGCTAGATTAATTAAGATAAATACTTTTTTTATTTGAATCTTGATTGCATTAGGTTAATTTGCAGTTTAGAGTTAGTTGTTTATTCCTGCTCTTCTGTGTGTCTGTGTAGGCTAGACTCTGTCTATATAAACCCTCCCTTTGAGTCATTTGTTAGGTCATTTATGTTTAGTTCAGCCCTCACTTGCTTTTTGTTTACCTGGTGTCCTTGAGTCTTACTGCTTGGTCCCTGACATTGATGCATTAGCATGTAAGCCATGTTTAAATGTCGTAGCATTTTGATGTGGAGTGTCCTGCAATCCCATGGTCCTCACAGGATTATGAGACACTAGCAACTACAACTGTCAAAAAATTACATTTCCCTCTGAATTAAAGTGGAGTACAACTTTTACAGTAAGTAGCATAAAATGGAAGCAATCAAAAATGTACAAGTACCTAAAAATGCTACTTAGTCTTGGGTAAATATACTTAGTTACTTTCCACAACTGCAAGTTTTTAGACTTTATTCCTTTATTGATTTCAGACTTGACACACACTCATTTCTAATGGCTTGTGAACTATAAGATCTTAGAGGTACGTTATGAATTAACAGACACAACAACAACACAAACATATAAAGGACAGCTAGAGATTGAAGGACAGTGTGGCAAAGCAGACCACAGCTTCCATCCTGCCGTGTACACTTCACTACATCTGTGGAGCTGACCAGTCACCAATCCAATCACACAGGTCATCCAACTGTCAAACCCCTCAACAAGTGACATTCAGAGATATACTGTAGGAAACACTAAATCACCTCTATCTGTCTCAACACATAAACAACCACACACACACACACACACACACATACACACACACTGCCCAGTATTCAACAACATGTGTCACAGTCTCCTACCTGTTGGATGCCATAGGTCCAGCCCTGGCGGATGCGATCTCTTGCCCAGACGTTGTGTGCATTCTCAGCCAGTTTGTCCACCATGGCTTCCTGGGTGGAGGTCAGTCTGATATGACTCAGGTCCAGAGGAGCAGGTTTATAACCACTGGACAACTCATAGCTGCACAGAGAGAGTTGAATCAACATAAGGAGTCGGTCTAGACCTGCTCTTTATGGAAAAGTGCCCTGAGATAACTTTGTTATGATATGGCGCTATATAAATAAAACTGAATTGAATTGAATCACTGAATCACTGAACAACCTTCATGTACTGATGTCTAAGAGCCTCTGTTGCTCTGGTCATCTAAATTTTTTTTGTTCTGTCCAATTAATTATCTCATGAAATATCCATCATTGTATCATTACATAATGTAAGTACCATACTGCATCCGTCCTTGTTGAGTTGTGGTATTACTTAGCTTTTATTACACTGATGGTTAAGATGACTTACGTTGGTGACAGTTTCATGCTCTTGACTTTCTCTACAGCATGTTCATCTACTAGGCCAACATGACAACCCAAGGCCAGTAGAGTCCTGTAACACACACACAAACACGTAATTTAGTGTTCAGGTGTTTGATACTGACCCAAACATGTTACCATTACCCATACTCCTACATACTACATGTGAACTTACTTAGTGAGTTAACTGCCTAGTCCACAGAAAGAAACTTAAAGTTTGCTAATGTACAGTATGAACACATCATGTGCAATCAGGGCTTAATGGGTCACAGATAAATATTTGATCTAAATGTCATATCTTATGCTGCTCACTGCACTGATGCATTACTTAAGAGTCTCCAGAGACATCTGTAAGTTGTAGCTTCGCTCTTGTTCAGGAAGCTTGGAGAACTCCACCAGACAGGGGTGTTGCCGCTTGTTATCATCTCGCACCTGAAACAAACATACAAACACACACATATAAAAAAAGCAAAGGTTAGCACAGTAGGGGAGCCTGTTGGTTGGCACATTTTGATCTCAGGACACAGAGAAGCAAGGGACACCTGGATGATTGTAGTCATATAACTGGAGTTACATCCAGGTAATTTTTGTAGTGCTCTGCTCTCTGACAAGTTTCACTACTGATTGTTTGGGACAATTATTATTAGAAACTTTTGATTTGTTGCAGCACGTGAAAGGGCCCACACACAATCAAGGACACACTCTGGGTTTGGTTATTAGCAAGGGTGTTAATATTTCCAGCACTATTGTCAGGGACCTGGGCCTTTCTGACCATTTCTGTCTTTTCTTTGATATGTTTGTTTCTCCTGATACCCAAACAAGATCAGTTTTTCCCAAAAATGGTATATAAACAAACATACTAGCTGTCTTTTTATAGAAGCTATGTCCTTGACAATAAGCTTAACATCAGACTATATGTGTGTGTATATATATA
>LKNJ01003658.1:41458-58015 GCA_002120245.1 Maccullochella peelii
TATATATATTACAAACGGCATGGGATGTGCAAACCCCAGGACTGGAGGGCTCTGCAGCATCTACTGAGCATCAGTGATATCGGAGAGGTGAGGTGCCTGCACAGAGCCCAAAGGATACTAAAAGACAATACCCACCCCAGCCACAGGCTGTTCACCCTGCTGCCGTCTGGTAAGTGATACAGAAGTATCCGCTGCTGCACCACCAGACTACAGAGCAGCTTCTTTCCTCAGGCTGTGGGACTCCTCAACTCCACCTCATCCTCCGCACTCACTGATGATTCATTTTCTTGCAACAATTAATGAATTGATGGCATCTAGGGGGAGTGCTAAGTGGAACAACATGATTTTCGACCCGAGAGAGAGAGACCAGGCGAGGGAGTAAGAGTGGGCTAAAGCCGGTGATAGCCATGGCCAGAGGCATTATGTTTTCGGGTTGTCCGTCCATCCCATTCTCGTGAACACAATATCTTGGGAACGCCTTCAGGGAATTTCTTCAAATTTGGCACAAACGTCCAGTTGGAACCAAGGATGAACTGATTAGAATTTGGTGGTCCGTGACCTCAGAAAACACGTTTTCGGCCATGACTCTAGAATTGATCATATTTTATAGTTGGTCGGACAATGACTTTTGACTCAAAGGTCAAAGATCATTGTGACCTCAAAATAGGTTTTTAGCCATAATTTACTTCCTGCCTCATTCTAAATTTTGAGCTTCATCAGAATCATGTGACTGCAAACAAATTGGAGCGCACAGAGCTAATCGTGATCCTGTGAGTGAGTGAGATTCACCTACAGATCATAGAGAGGCTTCGCATCTAAAAGTACCAGGAGAAAACAAAAGCACAACATGTTGTGTAGCTATCCTCTATAAGAATCCATCTTTACATAGTAATCAAGTACATGTGTACCTGTTTAACCAATACATCTATGATAAGGAGATGATACTAACAGGAGAAATTTATAACAGCTCTTAAACATTGGAACAAGACCTACATTTAATTTCTGTCTGTGCCTATTTAACCTTGAGCTGCTGTAGCCTTTACAAAATAATCGGACAGCATTTAATTCAAACTTGTGATTGTTGTCATGACTTTAAAGTAAAAGTGACCCGGGTGCTTATTCAAACATGAGACCAACATGTTAAATTGCCATTACATTTATGTAAAGAAGAGCACAAAGAACAGTCTCAAAGGGCCTTATAATCAGTGTTTCATATACAGTATTGAGCTGTTTGTCTGATACTCACTGCACCGTAGGTCCAGCCCAGTTCTATCTTGTTCATCACCCACAGTTCATGGATGTTTTCAGCAAGCTTCTCCCTGATCCTCTCCAAGTGAGGTGGCAGCACAATCTACACACACAGAGAAAGACAAACTATTTATTAAAATTACTTTGGACATCACTCTTCTGTTGCTTCAGTCTGGCTCTACCTGTTGTTTTGATCAACAGAAAAAGTTGTGAAAAATGTCATGAACATTGGCATGCAATAAAATATTCAGTGGGAAAAGTGGCATTAAAACAGATTGGGAAAGGACATTTTGAAATCAATATTGCTGGAATTAAATAAAAATGACCTTAAATTAACTCTGTTATTGTGAAAAGAAGCAGGATGAAGTAACACTTCAATACATTTAAAATTATTTCATTACTATGGTTTATTTCAGAATGTTATGGTTATATATTGTGTCTGTCATAATTCATATTATTTATTTCGTAATGTCTTAATATTGAACAATTTGGGTCTCTATAAATGACCACTCCTCTAAGCTGGTAATAACGCTGACAGTGGTCTGTACCTGGCTGGTGTCCACAGGTGTGGGGGTGAATGCTGCCTGGCTCAAGGTGACAGTGGGTCCCAGCAGGTCTTTGGCTGCAGT
Source organism: Maccullochella peelii (assembly GCA_002120245.1). Classification (NCBI taxonomy): domain Eukaryota; kingdom Metazoa; phylum Chordata; class Actinopteri; order Centrarchiformes; family Percichthyidae; genus Maccullochella; species Maccullochella peelii. Next base: position 43,336 of record LKNJ01003658.1, read on the forward strand.
CTGGTCCTGACTGGGCTCCAGTTTCAGCTTCTCCCTGGGCAACACTGCCTCATAACAAGGAGCGTAACCTGGAGGAGGGAGGAACTTAAACTCCCCATGACGACCCCCGAGGAGGAAACGAACCCTGCAGTGTACCAGATGACAGGAGGAGGAATCAAGGAGGAGAGATTATGGTTTACAGGGTTTGATTTTAAGATGAAAAAATGTATTAATTTACTTTCCCGAATGTCAAAGGAAGCAGCCTTTACCACCACCAAATAAACTTAATAAATTAACTTAACTTAGTAAGTTAGTGACTTTGTTTTGTCAGTATGACTGGTCAAATTTCAGCCTTTACCAGATAAGTATAGTTATTTAGGTAAAATACATTTAAATACACACAAATAAAACAAATCAAAGTGCAGTAATGCAATAAACGCATTTTATTTTGGTGTTTGGAACTTCAAAACGTGTCCTTTAGATCTATTTCTTTTACTCTTACCAATTCTAATATTTATTATTCATTTATTCCACTGTATTAGAACTGTTGCCTTTTAATTTTTGCAGTCCTATATTTAACTTGGTTGCCTTTTGTTCAATAGGGATTGTAAATTATGTTAATCTAATTGTGTGACAGTGAACTGTAATTCTACACATGATATACAGTACATATTCACATCAACATGCAATGCAGTGTTAGGAAAACAACATCCTGCATATTTTAGCAAGAAGTAAGCTAATTCATTTTAAATTTGGTCAGTCAGTCAAAGAGGTTGTGGCTGATTATTACTATATAGTGCAACTTGTACTACAAAAATATGCGAAATGTAGCCATTTTGTACACCGGCCACAGTGTTGCTCTGCAGAAAAATCTGAAAGACATTTACCAGATTTTATGGTTGTGTGTTTGATGGTCAGATAAATATATTCAAGATTCTTCTGACATGAGGGGAACAGACAATAAATGAATTTTCATTTTGTGTTCAGTGTTTTCAGTGAAGCACTGACTTGACTCCAGCAGAGAAGCTGGCCACAGGGAAGAAGAGGCCATCAGAGTTGAAGTTCTCAAACATGCCCTGAACCGGCTGGCCATTGATCCTGAAGGAGATACTGGGCACACTGAGGTCCAGGCAGCAGCTCACCACATCCTCTGCTCTCAGAAGATGCTGATTGGGTGAGCTAACAGTCCGCGCAATGCAGCCTGTACAGTGAGGGCAGAGTTTCAGTTTGGTTTCAGTTTAACTTTTAGTCTGTAAAAGTAAAAGTAAATCTCATTTGTTTGTGTAAATTAATAACATCAAAGCACGTGCAGTGAATGTTTTTCATGGTATGCTGTCTTATTATTCAAAATGTGTAGAGTAGCTTGTCCTAACTTATTGCTATGCAGAAAGATGTACAAATATTATTTAGCTATATAGAAGTATAAGTACCAGCCATATCTACAGTAGTTATACTACCATCATCTCTCTCGACACACACACACCTCACCTGACCAGAGATGGAGTCCATCAAAGCCGTAGGAGTAGAGGTCATCACCCACCCCATTGCCTCCCCACCCCTCTCCCCCACTGGGGTATGGTGCGTAGCCACTGGTGTTGGCCCAGCCCACCCTGAGGTGAGTGGCCTCTGCTGTGACGAACGGCAGCGCCTGATCCACAATCAGCTCGTAGTACCACTTCCTGTACTGAGCAGAGCCATCACTGACTCCTAGGAAGATGTTGGGGCGCATGCTGTTGGGGAGATGAAGCAGAGGAGAGGCTGCCAATGATCCCTCTGAAATGGGAAGTCTGAAAATGACCTTTCTTGTGGGTTAGAATGATGCCTGTGCATTCTGAATGACAGGTATTTGCTGTTGATTTTTTTAAATGTAATTCTTCAATGCTGTGAACACCACAAATTACCTTCAATGTGTGTGTGTGTGTGTGTGTGTGTGTGTGTGTGTGTATACCTGCTTACGTGGTTGATCAGGCGGGTCTGCAGTAACAGATCTCTTCCTGGCAGCAGGTTGTCACAGATCAGGTGCTGGTTGGAGCGCACTGCCACGCCGTGGCACACACACAGCGAACACAACACATCTAGAACCTAGAAAGGTACACACACACCAGAAAATATGTTAGTGTTAGTGTAAATATATCGTTGTTACAGTATGAACACGTGCATATGACCAGCTATTTGCACGCAGACTGAACTGCAGGATTCCTGATTGATTTGACTGGACAGGCTACAGCTCTGTGTTGCCTTGAGAAATGGTTTGTTGTCATCTCAATCTGCTTGGTGAGTGCCCTCCAGGAATTTGTGATAATGTATTCTACTTTAAAGGAGTTTAAAACAAAGAGAAATGTGCCGAAATGTTTAAACCACTGCTTCAGGCATACTGATCCAGCACTGTGTCTGGATCAGTATGTGTATAATGGAAGCTTATAGACGTGTGTGACAAATATAGTGTACATATGTCTACGTACATCTATAAGAATAAACTAAGTGCCCGTACCTTGTGGTTGCGTCCATGCTTGTCCAGCAGAGATATAATGGATTTGATGTGTCCCTCTTTGATTATGTTCAGTGCCTCAGGACTCTCCACCAGCACACAGTGAAGCACCTCTAGTATACCTTGAAATACAAAATATGTATAGTAAGAAAGACTACATATGTACAGTAAGCATTCAAAACCAGGGACCGCATTCACAAACCATCCTAAGGCTAAAAGTACCTCCTAGCTGCTAGAGTTAGGAGAAACTCCTGAAATGGTCTAAGAGTAATTCACAAAGCATTTCAGCACTAAAAGTAGCTCCTCAGTCTGAGAGAAGTTAGACGAAGTGCAGAGGACTCCTGAGTCACTGAGACCTGCCCACAATCAGTCAGCTGTGCACCTCATTGTGTTGGTATTTTGGAAAAATACAATGATAATGGACTGCAAGCAAGAGAGTTGATAAGCATCCGATCAGTTAACCAACAAATCCAAACAATCCAGCCGGAGAGGAAGGTATAGATTTCATGGCCAATGCCAATCCATCAAATTTATTTGAATTTGTTCCTCACACAAGAATACTTTATTTCCCTTTCACTGACACAGACCAGTCATACTCATGAAACATGTCAAAGGCATCCATATCAAAGGGGTCAACGAAGGAGTTCTCTTTGTTCTTTAGTAAAAGCTTTGTGAAGAGCGTTTAGTGCCATTTAGGAGGACTCCTAGTGGTAAGATAAGATACATAAATACGGACCCAGGTCCATGTTATTAAAATGCCAAGCATATTATGTATATACATATAATGTTAAAAATTCATTATTTCTTTGTGAAATTTGTGCGACACAATACATATATAAATAATTCGATTCAATTCAGGTTTATTTATATAGCGCTAAATCCAACAATTCCCACCATGAGCAGCACTAGGCGACAGTGGCAAGGAAAAACTTCCTTTTAAACAAAGAAACACATCAAATGCAGTAAAGTGTAGAGTCTGAATACCAGATTCATTTCTTTTGTGATGTCATTTATTATAGCATGCTGTTAGCATTATTAACAGTAGGTGTTTCTTGATGTGAAATAGCCTCAGTGCGTTAGGCTACTTATTCTGCTTCAACCATTGTAGTGTTGCTGTAGCCTGACTACTTCTAAGGAAGAGTCGCTTCTAGCTTTACTAGCTACAGTTTCAAGGTAGCTTCCCCAACACCGGTAAAGGTCAAATAGCAAGGCATTTTGTTTGGGTCAGCAGGTTTTACTTACAAGTAAAACTAATCAATTCATCAAGAAAGATTTAGTTTGGATCGGTTTTCTGCAGTTTTTAAACAGTCGCAATGATCACCAACAGCTTCTTTCACCTGCTGTTGTGTCTTGAGAAACAGATGATGAAATGAAAACCCTCTGACTTCAACATGATCACTTTATGATGATCCAGTGGTGATCAGTGATCATTGTCATATTGTGGATATCATTAAAGACAAGCTGACCTACCATAGGAGGCCTCCAGTCTCTCCAGTCTGCTAATCAGCCAGTCCAACGAACCGGAAAACTGAGCACAGTTCTTCCTGTTTCCTCTGATCAGTGCAGCTGCGAGGAGACACGAAAGGAGAGACATGATTTAAGAGGTGCTGCTATTATGTGATGATGGTAACCCACAAAACTGTTGCAATAGCTTTTCTTACTATTTCCACATCTGGATCTCTGTCTGTCTCTGGTAGCAGCCTTTTTTATTTGAACCTAATCTTTCCACTGAATACATTTTCATCACTTTGAAAGATATGAATATCAATTGAATTTCATTTGATGACTTTCCATGAAGCCCTTTGTGAAATACGGTTTAAGATAACACAATTTGTTGCAACCATATAATTTCTGTGTGCATGTGTGTGTGTGTATACCCAGTAGTTGGTAGAGGGAGTTGAGGATGGAGCTCCAGGCTTCCCCTGCCTCCCTTCCTACTGCCTCAGCAAAATGAGCTGCACTGCTGTAGACATGAAGACGATCAATACACTCCAGTACCAGGCTGATCATCCCCTACAGATACAGAGGTTGTTGGATTCAGATCATTCTAATCAATGAGGTTGATAAGAGAGAGAGAGACAGTGCATGCAGTAGGTTTGAAGTCGTAATACTGTGGAGGCCCAGCTGTATATAAAGAAGGTTCAGAATTGTGAACAGTGACTCTGCAGTTACAAACATTTGCAGTCTTCTACATGTTTATGTAAACTGCAAACAGTATGAGAATGGAGCATTGTCACAATACAAAGGAACACCCATGGTTGATATAAAGCTCACATACTCTTTTTTCAAATTTCCATAAAAAGAACTAGGAGGAAAAAAAGCCATCCAAAAAAAAAAACATTGGGTTGGGGCCAATAAATAAAATGATTACACAGCATAGTGAAGGAAGACTAAAATTGCAAAGAACTTAAAATTACACAGTGCATCATAAAGGCACATTTATTCTCATTGTTTCCTGTGTGATCTATTTTGAATTTTGATTAAAAAATTTTATTTTTAATTATCACATGTACAGATACACATCTATACATGTGATAATTAAAAATCACAGATTAAATTAAAAAAGACCTATTATTTGAACTATACATGAAGGTTATTAGAGGTAGCATGTACATAGAGAATACATTGATCCAGGAGTTAAATCTTGTGGCACAAAGAGCCTAGCCAGTGACTGTGATGACACATAATCATAGATGAACAGCCATTATGTGACTTTTCCTTGAATGTCCATAAGAGATTCAACATGTTGGCATAATCCTTAAATTTTACATTTGACTTTGAGTAGCATTGTTAGTTATATTGTGACCTAAGAAATTAATTTGCTACATTATAAAACAGATTCTGAATAGGAAATCAACTTCATACTATTATGAAGGGTATTTAGGTAAACAAGAGCCAAACACACACACAGACAGGCAGACATTCCCAACCTCTTCCTGAAAAAGGTTCTGCCGGTTCTTCAGAGCTCTCAGTCGGTTCTGCTTGTCTTCATGTTCCAGGTAATCTCCGGGTGGTTGAAAGTAGCCAATCAGATCCTGCAGACTCAGACTGACTGAATCTATTGGTAGATCTAGTGTGGAGCTCTTCCCCTTTATCCTTAGTGTATCCAGACCCCTGGAGCATAGAGAGTAGAAGAAATCAATCACTGTCTTAATAATGTGACAAGTTGTCATTGGGACTCTCCAGTCACTGCTGCTGTAGCGCTGTTGTTTACAGTAGTACTGATTGTAACGACTGACACCTAAAATGTATGCATTAGGATTTGTTCTTCTGTTGCAAGCTGATTTCTATGCAAAGGTTTTGTTAGGCACTGTCCATGTTATGTGTTGCTGGCTGTAAGTTATTCTTTTATTATCAAGGGGCTGCCCCTTGTTGCCGATTCTGTTTGTGATATTCATGGACAGGATCTCAAGGCGCAGCCAGGGGGAGGAGAGTGTCTGGTTTGGTGACCTCAGAATTACATCTCTGCTCTTTGCAGATGATGTGGTACCGTTGGCTTCATCAGGCTGTGACCTTCAGCATGCACTGGGGCGGTTTGCAGCTGAGTGTGAAGCGGTTGGGACGAGAGTCAGCACCTCCAAGTCCGAGGCCATGGTTCCCTGCCGGAAAACAGTGGATTGCCCCCTTTGGGTTGGAAGTGAGCTGCTGCCCCAGATGAAGGAGTTCAAGTATCTTGGGTTCTTGTTCACAAGTGAGGGTAAAATGGAGCGTGAGATGGACAGGTGGATTGGTGCAGCATCAGCAGTGATGCAGGCGTTGTACCGGACCATTGTGGTGAAGAAGGAGCTGAGCCGGGAAGGCATAGCTTTCGATTTACCAGTTAGTCTATATTCCAACCCTCAGCTATGGTCATGAGCTTTGGGTAGTGACCGAAAAAACGATACAAGCGGCCGAAATGAGTTTCCTCCAAAGGGTGGCTGGGCTCACCCTTAGAGACAAGGTAAGGAGCTCAGACATCTGGAGGGAGCTCGGAGTAGAGCCCCTGCTCCTTCGCATCAAAAGTAGCCAGTTGAGGTGGTTTGGGCATCTGATAAGGATGCCTCCTGGACACCTCCCTTTAGAGGTTTTCCGGGCATGTCCAGCTGGTAGCAGTCCCCGGGGTAGACCCAGAACATGCTGGAGGGATAATATATCTCATCTGGCCTGGGAACGCCTTGGGATCCCCCAGGAGGAGCTGGAAAGTGTTGCTAGGGAGAGGGACGTCTGGACAACCCTGCTTAGCCTGCTGCCACCACGACCCGGCCCCGGATAAGCACAAGAAAATGGATGGATGGATGGATGGTTTATGCAGTCCTCCCTGCTGCTCTCCATTGGTTTGATGCATGGATGGGATGATTCCCCAGTCCAAACTAATCGATGGCTGAAGCGCAAAACCTCCTATCTGAAAAATGCACTTTTTTGAGAAAACTAACAAAAACTTGTTGTTTTCTTGCAGAATGCTATTTGTTAAGGATACCCAATACATAATACACTGTTTTTGGACTATATTACTATATTATGTGTTAACAATACTGACTAGGTATTAGTGCCTCGCAAAGTGCACATAGGAGGTTTTGCCAATCAGAAAATTATGCAGATAGGAGGTTTTCCGCTTTGGCCATCGTAATGTGTTTAAGACATGGCTTGTATATAGGCCAAAAGATGGAGTGAACTCTACAGTCTATTCTTCACTGAGTAATAACTTCCACTGCAGCTCTCCACAGTTCTGACAAACTGTCTCTCTGACAGTCCTCCTATGAGTGTGGAGACTCAACCCTGTTACTTAGCTGTTTAGAGCTTTTCATATTTTACCACCAAACAGGAACAGGAAAGGCTTAATTTGTTCTGTTATTTGGGTGAAACTAAAGACAAAGTCCATTTCATGTTTTACTTCTCATTATATGATGATTAAAAGGCTGTACTTTCTTTTTAATAAAAGAAAGTACAGCCTAAATCAGATTAGGGTTGTATAATATTTTACTTCCATCAATGAAATTGGCTAACTAAGTAGGTGTAATCAGTGTGCTTGCCAACAAGGAAGGACATGAATACCCCAACTGGTACATCCAGTAAGTTTTAATAATATCATCGTGTTTTTTACATTATCTGATCACATCCTTGGTCTGATAAACGTAAAAACAGTTGCTTGACTGAAATATTGTTGATTTTCCATGAAAACTATTTGTTTAGTGCTGTTTTTTTAGCCATGTTACAGCCGTAGATCACATTACAATTGAGACTCATGTGCTTCAATTGTAACATTGGACAGCATCCACTTTCGGTTTCATTCCTCACGACATGTAGGTCGTTTGCCTGAAAATATTACATCTGTAGGTAAAGGAATCTCTGAGTAAAAGAGTGAAAAGTGAAAAATGTTAGAGTTATGGCAACTCTCTCCTGTTGTTGGTGTGTAGTGAGATGTGAGTCAGATCAGTCTCAGTGGTGAGAGCACGTCTAGTGCAGCTCAGTGTTGGGAGAAACATTTAAATGGGCTGTTTTACAGAACTTCTGCTCGTTAATGATCAGTCCTAATGCATGCTGCTACTCAAAGCTGAATATTTACATTTCATGTCTACGTCATTATGTTGAAAGCTCATCTGTTTGTGGTTTGGGAATTGCTGCAGATGACTGGCTGAGCTACATATACCAGAGCGGCCTTGCAGGCTTGCAGCTGCAACATGCTTGTTCCTAACTGCAATGCCTTGAAGCCAGCAGTATGTTTGTTGCACACACCAAGAACGGCTGCTGAGACTTCAAAACGGGAATACAGCTGCATGCTGCTTTACATAAATACAGCACATAGTGTCGAATGCTTCCCCTGTATCCAGCCACTCTGCACAATCCTGCCACGTGTTCTCAAATTAAAGGACATTTTGTCCAGTTTTGTTTTGGTGGGTTTTTATATATTTCCTGCTGATTTCAAGAATCAAGAATCAACTTGTTGAATTTCTCACAGCTGCTACAACTATTTACTATTGGTTTCTGCGTTATGTGCATTACACATCTGTGTGTGTGTGTGTGTGTGTGTGCAGTAATCCACCTGATGAAGAGGTTGAACAGAAAGACAGTACTGCGTATGACTCTGGCAGTGCGACTCTCCTCATGTTGTGACCGAGACAGCGTCAGCCCATCATCCATGTGACCCTCATGGTGCATAATGGCCTGAAATAAGAAGGACGGTTTTGAAAAAACACTGACCTCTACTCTAAATATCACACTGGATTAATCCATTGACAGCATTTTCAAAAGACAGTAGAAATTGTTTCTTGCGAGACTATTATGTAAAATCTGAGAGAGTATCAAGTCCCCTGTGGTTGATGGCAAATAGGAAGAAGTTACCATTGTGTCAATTTACCAAAATATCAAGATTGAAATTTACTTCTGATTGTTGCTTTAACTTACTTTTTCTCACGATGATATTGGCTTTATTTGGCACCAACAGAACAAATTTAATCATCAAAGCTGTCTGTCTTAAATGCGCAGTCATGCTTTAATTTCACCTCTGGCATGAATAAAATGGTACATTGACCAGGTGTGGGCTGGTTCACTATTAGCTCAGGTACTCCCTTAACTTCTTGACATTAGCTCCATTCACAAGTTTTTGTGCCTTCTTCTGTCATTTCTTTACCATATAATAGGTATAATAGGTTGTTTATAAAAACCTTGCTAGCATGGATATATGCACCTAAAGTTTAATCTGCTGCCACTCTTGTTGTCACATCTCGTCAACTCCTTGGTATACAGCAGCCCCAACATGGACTGTAGTTCTAAGAAAGGAGACCCAGGTGACTAAAAGTTGTAAAGGGTGCAGTAGTATGGTTTATGGCAGTAAGGTACCTTTCTCTGTACTCCACCCATGCGTGCACACTTAGCATCAACAGTCTGGTATGTGAGCCACAGGCAGGTGTCAACATGTTGGATGTAACACACAGAGTCGCCATACTTAATGTCAGGAACACCCATCCCATCCACCTCCTTCTTCACACCAGGGTCCAACTTTTCCTGAAGGAGAGAGAAAGGAAGAACTAAACTGAATACTCTCCTGATACTGATGAAATGTTCTGAAATGCTTTGAAGGATATCAAATATTATTAAAGATTCCAGTGATTTCAACCTGGACTGGTGTTTGTAGTTCATTGTAATTTAGCTTGAAGTGTTTTCACATGCTATACTGACTAATCGCTAATATCCTCAAAAATTTGTATTCATTATTTTATAAAACTGGCCAATACAAGTTAGCAAATAGAACCTGTGGTTTGGATGATAACAGGACAGTTAGCTGTGTGTTAGCATCAGTTCGACAGCACAAGATTTTTGTGAGCACACACAAACAGGGTCTCAGTAGATTTTCTGATATATTATTATGGTTTTTATATTTCATTCTTTTTTATGTGCTTTACCATGAATATAAATCCAAACTACTGAAGAACTACTGAACCAAAAGACTGAATTCTGGTAACAATTTTCCTGATGGTGTCAAAATAACAACACAGCTCCAACGATCAGGCGAGTAATTGATTAGTTTATCAACAGAAAATTCATCAGCAACAATGCCGATAATTGATTAACTGTATCGTATTTCAATGACCAAAAATCATTTTCATAATAATCACAAATAACTTGGAGGCTGTGGTCAGGTCCCAGTAATCATGTGTGAGCCACAGTCCACTGGTGGTTCCAAGCACCCACCTTGTTACTAGGGGGGACTGGAATTTAGCTGTGCGTGCCCCTCAGCTCTGGAACTGCTTGCCTGAGCATCTCCGGCTAGCCAAATCTGTAGCATCATTTAAATCACCTCTAAAAAAACGTATGTTTTTAACTGGCCATTTTAACTTGTTTCTACTTTATTGTTTTACTGATAATAGTTCGAATTTGGCTCATTATTTTAGCATATTTTATCACTTCACTCTGATGTTTTACTCTGTAGAGCACTTTGTAACTTTGTTAATAAAAGTGCTATGTAAATAAAGTCATTGTTGAAGGTCTTATTCTTATCCTTGCTGAAAGTCAGTGAATTCAGAGCAGTCATGCAGACAATGAGCTGTTATAAATACATTATGGCCATACCTCATCTCATCTCCATTCATTATGATTACAGAAAGCCCCCTGAAGTTAATACTGTATCGCCTCACAACCTTTTATGCAAAATGATGTTTGATTGTACTTGACCTTGTGAAGTTTTGTACCAGGATAATCCACTCGGACATGTGAGCTAAAACATATGGTACAATACAGAGATGTTCCTTCCATTACGCAGCTATAATACACCATGGCCTTCACAGTTTGTGTTGTGGAAGTTGTTGACTCCGTACCTTGGAAGACCTGAAGCAGAAGGCTGTAGACTTGACATCAGCTTTCTCTTTGTCCATCAACAGCAGAGATTTGTCTTCTATGAGACTCAGATACTTCCCTGTGGTAACATGTCTCAGTCTGAAAGGCTGACCCCAGCGGATATGACTTCCACTCCACCTGGACACACACACAGTCAGAGCCATGAATACTACACACACACACAGATATGAACCAATAAAAACATAAAACTACAAAAATAAACAAACTTGGCAGAATTAAAATCGGGATTATGTGTCCACCATATGCACTGAATTCAGTTAGTTTAAAGCTGCAGTAATTAATAGTTTTATATAAATCATGGATCAAAGGACTATGGTCAACTCTGCAGTGGTCAACTCTGCAGTTCCCCCAAGCTCCACACAAGGCTGCATTATCAACCAGGCAAACCCCAGAGCCTCAGACCTTCAGATGCCCTAAAGGCCACAGTAAACCTACTGTGTGGCAAGTGTAGTAATGTGATCAATATTAAAAATGTCTTAAGCAATATGCACTGCCAACTCTTAACTGAGATGATAAGTGCCTTCAAGTGGCTCCTGCAACTTTTCCTGGTCTTATAGAGGGGCCCTATGCCAAAATGTAGTTTAAACACCTTTATTATTTCTGTTTTTATGTTTCTAAACGCATTTGTGTTTAATCAAATTGCCACAAACTAGCAAACCTGAGGCAGGGTAGGATTACAGAATAGGAGCGCTGGTTGGTAAATGACTGCTCCTAATGGGTAATTAATGGCAACAAGAATACATACACAATACACAGCTCATTTACTGTATGTCCCTAGCACGATCTGGCAATGGCTCTACAGACTGTTTTAGTGTCTTTCAGTTTCCTCTCATCCACCCTGTTTACAGCAGCAGACAGCTGTTATCAGCAGACAGACTAAGTTAGCAGCTAAAGCTAGCTGGTGAACATAGTGGAGTATTTAGCAGCTAAAGAGCCAGATATTTTTCTCAGGAGTTGGTGGAGACCAAACCAACTCCAAATGAATTATAATGTTTCTCTGTGTCTGCTGAATGTTAGTCATAATTATTTTATTGGGTGATACTAGGCTATTTCAATGTTGTATTTCCAGCTTGTTCTGCTGCCCCTAAGTACCCAAACAATAATGAATGCATTGTAAAATATGTTGCAGAAGCTAAATTAGAAGCTGAAGGCTAATGCATACAGTCCTGTGCAGTCAAGTCATAGATGTTCACAGCAGAGATGTAGCAAAGCAACAACAGAGAGACTTCAGCTTGTTGAAGATGTTTTTTTCCAAGATATGTCAAGATATGGGTCAAGAAGAATCTACAGTGTGTGTGTGTGTGTGTGTGTGTGTGTGTGTGTGTGTGTCTCAGGGTGGATATGCAATTGATATCATGCATCATGGCTGGATTCCATTTAGGTATGTCAGTTTCAAGGTCTTGGCATTGTCCATGCTTGCTAACTGTCAAGGCCTACTTGAAAGGAACAGACCCTGATGTTATTAGTAACATCTGTGCTTTTCCAGCTATGAAAAGCCCACTGTGAGAAAAAGCAGGAAACTGAAATCTACAAGCTATAATCACTTTAAAAAACATAGGTTAGTAATGTAAAGCAAAATGTAACTTCTATTTACTTAAAATATGAGGATAATTATTAATAAAAATGTTTCTTCATAAAGTAGTTCCAATAAAAGCTGCTGACAGTGTGTTCTGTGGATTGTCAAGAGTAACTGTTTGCAGAAAAAGACACGTTGATGTATTTTTTCAATGCTGTGATCCCCAAAAACTAATTTTCATTCACCTCTGTTGTATTGTGGTGGAGATGAATATCTGAAAACCAGTGCAAATAAAACAAATCGTATTGCATCTGTATGGCTGGATACCACTACTTTCAAATTCTGCAACTTATGCAGATTCTCAAATAAAAGCTAGTATTCAAATAACAACTGAGTCTCAAGCATCAACAGTATCCATGGCAAATTAATGGGATAGTTCAACATTTTTGGGAAATCCGCGTATTTGCTTTCTTTGAGAAGAGATGCAAATATCAATAACACTCAATCGGAGTGTGGCTAGCCTAGCTTAACACGAAGACTAGAAGCAGGGGGAAACAGGTAGCAGGTCCAAAGTTAAAAAATACGCCTAGAAACACCTCTAAAGCTCACTAACTACCACCTTGTATCATGTTTCTTTATTCCATACATGAAGAGACACATAAAAACTATGTGAAAGACAATCTGTGGAGTTGCATGTTGGAACAATTTCTTGACGAACAACAGTTTCATTTCATTTACCCGGCAACCAGCGTCTAGCCTATGCTAAGCTAGGCTAACTATGTCCAGACTCCATGTGCATTTAAGGCACAGACATAATATTAATATTAAGCAAATAAAGATATTGAGCTTGTCCTTTAAAATGGGAGCAGTTCAAAAAACAGGCTTCTTACCATAAGAAAATATACTTCTAAAAATGGGGAAATTAGAAATAAAGGCCTGGTTCTCTCTGCAACTGGGGTCAATACATTCTCCAATTGTGGCCACAATATCAGAATTTAGGATAACTGAGTTTTACGGTTTATGTTTCTGTTATTTTGGTGAACTGACTTCTTTGTTTGTTGTGATACCCTGTGCTGCAGCTATATTCAACACTCAAGTAAATCTACCTAAACCATCTTTAATGTACAGCAGTCAAGGTTAGTGGAGGTGTAATATGTAAATAGTATACTGAAATATACTGAAAACTTCAATCTATCATTGTTAGTTCTAGTTTGCCTACTCAGTGAAGATCCATTTCATTTTACCAGCGTGTCTGTGTGTGACAAAACACCAAATGTTTTGTTACATATGTTTTACTGTTTTCAATATGACTTTTCCATCACTGAACAAAAGAACATTATCCCTCTAAATTTACACATAAATGGTTAAAATATGGCAGACATTCAGTCAACTTGGGCAACCAAGGAGCTGCTGCCTGGTTACCAACCTGGAAACCATGTCTCCAACTTACTGTCAGGCCCTGATACTGTTGTTACTTAGCAACTATTGAAGCAAAAGGGTGTAAAGGGTGTGAGTAAAAGTTGTAATATTTTTAACATGTACTACTCTGTTGCCCACAGTACAGTAAGTGCTACCAATCCATGCTAGACTCTTTACACTGTGAGGAATCCCCAGCAATGGCTGCAGGACAATAGCTTTACAAAAGATCAAAAATTGAAAGCACATGTGACATGTATTCACAACAACATGTATGTGTGTGTGTGTGTGTGTGTGGTGATCTGTGTGGAGGTGTGTGTTTGCTGGTGTATGTGAATCCACTTGTTTGTTGTGTGTGTGGAAGTGTGTATATGTTGCACTTACACGACACGCAGTGTCTCCAGCCTCCACAGTGACCTGGCATGACTGGACACTGCTCCCCCCTCATAGTGCACTGTCCTGGGGGTAAAAATGAAACAATCACACCTTCAAACAAATGATCGATCTTTTCCCTACATAACAGTGCAATCCAGAGGTCACTTCTTCCACAGCTACAGCTTGTTTTGATGTACGTCTAGATATGCAACTGCCTGGATGACTCAGTAACAAATCTCAGTCTCAAATCTCGCCCCAATAGTCCTCCCTGTCTCAGTCGCAGCAGAGAACTCTGGGTAATGGGTGTTGCTCATTTGTCTTCCTGCAGGCCATGGACATTATTTCCTTGCAAAAGAATTGAGAACTGTTTGTCTAGTAAAGTAAACTGGAGGGTGAAGGAGAGCCAAGTTTAAAGTAAAGGAACATGCAGAAGGCAAAACTTAGGTTGCAGAGGTGACTGTATGGTTATTAAAGATAACTAATACCTACACTCACTGGCCACTTTATTAGATACACCTGTTCAACTGCTTGTTAACGCAAATATCTAATCAGCCAATCACATGGCAGCAACTCAA
>LKNJ01003659.1:9606-54285 GCA_002120245.1 Maccullochella peelii
AGACAGATAGATAGATAGACAGATAGACAGACAGATAGATAGATAGACAGATAGACAGATAGATAGACAGACAGACAGACAGACAGACAGACAGACAGACAGACAGACAGATAGACAGATAGATAGATAGACAGATAGACAAAGCTGCTGCCTTGCTACCAACTCTACTACATCCAAAAGTAAACTACACGATGCTGCTCCACAGTTCGAAAAAATATATATACGCACAAACAAATCGCACCCAGTGTGTAAAGGCCTTGAGGGTGAAGAAACTATTTGTACACATACAAACTTGGAGGGTGTGTTTCGTTTTGTGCACTTTGTCTTCTATAATTTTGCTACAAAACTCCCTTATGAACTTGGTATTAAAAAAAACATACAGAGAATTACAATACATTTTCCATAGACTCAAATCCTATATGGTTTATCACAATAAACAATTGAAACGAAAATGATCAAAGGCAACTTCTTTTCTTGTCTCTGTGTTGGCCTAGTTATTCTGTCGTATATAATGTCAGTCACAATTGTACACTTTGTACATACTGCAAGGAATTTAATCTTATCACTGAAGCCAATAGTCAATTTCTAACCTTTGCTGGAAACAGTGTATTGCCACGTGATGACCACTTTAAATGGCACTGTGGAAAGAAATATATCCAAAGGTAGTTCACAGGTAGAAGATGATATGGGTGGAGAATAATTGCTACAGCTTAAAACGGATCAAAAACCAAATATCCTAAAAATCGTTCCAAAGACTACAAAGTATCTGGAGACACCAATACTTCAGTGAACTACGTGCGCACAAAAAAGTTCCAGCAAAAATCCCGTCTTATCATTCATCAATTAATGACGTGTTACTAAGCACATTCAGACACGTTTCTCTGTTAAATAATCTTTGAGAGGGATGGCAAATGGTTTTGTAAAGGCCTCCTAACTACATAAACTGTGTATTTAAGCTATAGTACGTATGTTGCTTGATCTCTAACTTTTCTGTACTGAACCTGTAATTGCATTTCTCCAGAACAGACTGTTCCTGTTTGCCTTTGATATTATCTATTAATGTGTAGAAGCGATGAAGTAATGTTTGCATGCATACAGACGGACTGGGGTTCGGTGAACGAGCGACGGTCTTGTGTACCTTGTCCAGAACAGGACTGTTATACTCAAACACTGAAGTGATCAAAGAACTGAAATATAGTTTTGAGTTTCAACCAGTTAAATGAACATTGTAAATGTTTACCTGATGAAAATGTACACATTGTAATACATCAATTAAAACACGTTAGAAACTGCAATGTCGTTGCTGTTATTATTAGTAGCAGTAGTGATACTAGTAGCAGCATTTAGCAGAACAAATAAGCTTAAGGAGTAATTAACAAGAGGTACGGGAGTAAATGAGAGATTTAGATTTTCTTATCGTTATAAGAAACTTATCATTTAATGTTAATTATAGTTTAGAGTTTTAATGGCTGAATTTCTTACTGTAATATATTCTTTTATGTGTTTGTGTTTTTAGTTATTACTGACACTAATGTAACTGCCATCAAAGCTTATTGTTTAAAACGTACTGTTATAATATTTGCTGTGTGTTTGATACGTTCATTTTTCAAATGTAAAATCTCGGTCACAAAATCTCTTGAACATCCACATCAGAGATTCTTATCAAGAATCTTGGTTTATGTAATGTGTTTATGTGAAAAACAATATTGGATATATATTGTGGATATTTTTACACTTTCAAATGTTGGTATCTTCCTCAAAAATCCAGTATTGGTCAGGCTTTAGTAGTGGAAGCTGCAGTGTTATTAGAGGAATTACTGATGTGATGATGTGATTTGTTAGCTTTAGCTGCGTTTACATGGACAATATTTCTTCAGCCCGACTGAAATCATCCTGATTAGAGATTCCAACTTAACTGTTTACATGGACGCTAAATAAAGTGATCCGATAAGACGTGTGTTTACATGCCTGAAGCATTTAATCAGAATATAACTCGTTTGACATGCGCACAGTGGCTCCGCCCGCTGTGAAGCGTCTAATCTGCAGGAAATATAACAGAAGAAGTTTTTTTCTCGCTGTTTCGAGAGAAAAAGTTGTATCAGCCACAGGGCAGTTTGGTTTCTGTCCCTCCTGAAAACTCGTTCAGGTCACCTGATGTTCCCCCACGTGGGGCAGACGTGTGCAGAAAGAATCTCTTTATTCCAACCAGAGAGAAAGGCTCGGATTAAGCGTTTACATGGTTATTAGGCGCTAATATTTTTCTATGAACTGATTATCAACACCCCCCACCCCTACCCAAATGAAAATTCCTTCCGATGGGGCCGGATCGGGCCAGTCTCTTCCGACTGAGGTGGTTACATGAGGCCTTTTTATTCAGATTGGGCTGTTATATGTTTTTTAATATTTGGGTCCAAATAAACGCAGTCGTACGGTTCTTTAAGTTCCAGGTGAGCAAAAAGTAACCAACGCAGCTCTGTGCCAAAAATCAAACAGGAAACAAACTTTTGCATAAAAAGTTGCAGGTGCATGACTGCATAATAAGCTGTGTTCCAGGATGCACTTGACATCTAAATTTACAATGATCGACATGTGTGAGATCAGTCTACCTGCTTCTTTCATCGAACGGTAAAAAGGCTCGATTGTTGCCTCCAAACCAGAGGCAGAAAACGAAACATTGAGAGTGGACTTTTATGAATGTAACTCTCTATGAATATCATGAAACCAAATCAGCAGGACCATATCATTTGCACAGTTTTATATATAAATGTTGTTGAGTCTTGGTGCATTTAAATCGAGTGCCGTATGTGTTCTCGAGCCTATCGTGAATGCTGGTTAGACAGACAGGTTTATGATAATACTCGAGGCATTTGTCCAAGGAATACCTCTGGAATGATATATCATAATAATCTGACTACAGCAGCTTCTAAAAATACCTCCTCCATCCACCACCAGAGTAAACTTTCAAGTCTGCTTAGTTCCACTGCCTGAGTCTATTTTGGAGAGCTCTACCGGCTTAAGAACTGGGTCTGAATCTGCATTACAAGAACAGCTTCACGGGTTTCTCTCTGATTGATTCAAAATGTCACAGGCCCTGCTCTGCCCCTGGGCACTCACAATCCCACAGCTGCGCTTGGGAGGCCCTGCATGAGTGTCCGTGTTAAGCCTGCACAGTAGTTTACAGGAGGCATGTGACCTCCACCCTACCTCCAGATGTACTCCATCACAGGTGTCCAAGGTCCTGCCCATGCCTTGCGCGTGCGTATGTGTGGAATCTGCGCCCCGTCCCATCCATGCAGCTTTCTGGTCGTGGCCTGGTGAATGAAAAGAAGCACCACACCTGCAGATGAGATCACAACAGTGTCTGCATGCATATTATACAGGATGCAGGTCAAGCAGAAATCAAATAGCCTCTCAAGTGTGCAGTGTAAACAGAAAGAAACGGGGTCACAATGAACACAATCAATTAACAAATCCAAAACAAGTACTATTCAGGTTGAATGGACAGAGATGCAGCCTAAATCCTACAGGCTTTGGATTGTTATCTTTAGGGAACACACTATTACAACTACTGACCCCGGCGGCTCTCAAACAATGTGAACAAGAATGCAAAGTATTCCAGTTCTAACAACAAGAGCGCAGTGAATAGGGCAACCTTGATTTTCTCAAAAGCTTAGCAGCCTGTGAAGCGTCCATAATGAAACTCATGGTACAGCGACATAATAAGTCATTCCAACCTTTTTTAATAAATAATAGCCTGAGATTATTACCTTATGAAAGAGAATGGGTGTCAGTTGTGGAGCATCTGCACTGACATGGCACATTATTTGGTTCTATACAACTCAGGAGGAGTAAAACATGATTTTCCTGACAAGCCTCGATGATGCACATCTTGCACCTTCAAGTTAAATCCATTTAACTGCGCTATTATGATTCCTTCTCCCTTTTCTCTGAATGGACTCTTGAGGAGAAAGATGTTTCTGCTGCCACATCATTCAGTAAGTGAGAGCAGTGACAGTGGAGGGCGATGAGCATCAGCATCCAGGCAAGGAACAGCTGTAATGAGGAGGAGAGGGTGGGGGTGCGATTCTGGAAGATTCTGCAGGAATCTTACGAGTGGACCCCCATTTCATTCGTTTATTGTGGGGACTGTTTGTCTGTGCTAGGTGGTTAGCCTTCCCTGTCAAAGCCACAACGTACACCCTGTGGTGGGGACTAAAGGTTTTAGGGTGAGTTGTCTGGCCATCACGTTAGTATACATGCTTGCTTGTCATCGTCAAAATCTATGGGAATTTGTATCTCTCTAGATGTGTTGGTTTGACTTGACGCTGCATGCTAATATCTCAGGGATGTCATTTTTCTTCTCATGTTGGTAGCTAAGCTACGCAACCAGCTAGCCGCCAGGCTGCTGATAATTCAGACCATCTAACGTTAATTAAGCCGATGAGCCAAGCTAACCACATAGCGTTAGTGTCGCATATCTACTGTCATAACATTATTAGTACAGTTAAAGTCACGTTAACTAACATCACCGCTCATTTTATTGGTGACGTCTGCTGCAGACTAGCTAACCTAGCTATGAAGAAACAAGTTAACTAGCTGCATTACGTTTGCGTGTAGCTTGCTAGCTCCCGCAGAGATGCTAGCGCTAGCTACTAGTGCTATTTCACTTGTCTTATCCAAATAGTCATAATTCATTTGGAGTTTAATTCGAGCTTAAGCAAATTAACGCTGTTATTGATACCATTTTCTTTTGCTAACGTGAAATGGCTCGCAAGATATACCCAACAACCTTCCCAGACTGTCAGTGTTCATGTTCACATTAAGCTAACTCCGATGCTAGTTAGCCAGCGTTAGCATTAGTCCTGTGGTCTGATAATCATCATCGGCACCTCTTTTGTTTTGTGGACATGTATGGACCTGGACCACCCTGTCAACACAGTTCATCTCATCAACTCTGATATGTGTTTATTACAGAGTCAATGACGGGAATAGACTGATAACGTTACCGACTCCTCACTGCAACGATGTCAAGTAAGGAACTGGGAGTGTTTCAGCTAATTGTGATATCAAGCCCTCTCTGTAGGTGCTGATGATATAAAAGTGCACATTCAAATACATCAGACCTGCAGTTTTCATAAATCCATGTGCAGTGATAGAACGATGTTTAGTAAACATCACTGGCAAATAGTTATGTTAGGGTTGGAAATACTCTGCTGTTTGACAGGACTGATGCTGATGTTTCATTTGGACCTTTTCTTTCACAACAGAGAGACCATCCTATGCCCCTCCCCCTCCCCCTGCCCCTGCAACTGTAAGTATCCCCAGCACCAAATATCATCTGGGTATCCACTGATGTTGCTGTTTGGATGGAGACTTCATTTTAGCACAGTTTATGCTTTATCAAAATATATATTTTTCAAAGGGTTTAGCTTGTTTTCCTGATGTGCCGCAGATACACCACTGTTTCCTTACAGCCCCAGCTTGAATGCAAGATTTCTTATTTTGCATTCTCCCAGCTTCTTTCATTGGTTTCTTTCTCTCTTTTTTTTTTTTTTGTCTTGGGCTTCCCGCCTCCTTCTTTTTATTTCTCATTTGTATTTCTGTCTCATTTGTTTCCATCAGCAAATGCCCAACACTACCGGGTTTGTCGGGTACAACCCATACAGCCACCTGGCCTACAACAACTACAGACTGGGAGGGAGCCAAAGCAGCAACAGTCGGGTAACGGTATGAATATTAACAGAGGAAACACGGTGACCGAAAATGTCTGGCCGACAGGAATTAAACTCTGTAACAGTTCACTTCCAGTTAAGTTTCACACCCAACAGTCATCTGGCTTAATCAAAGGAAGACACTGCAGGAGCCTCTGCAAACATCTGTAGCACTGGAGCTTTTTGTTCAGAACAAATGAGATTAGGTGTATTTTTGCATTTCCACTGTTCAAAGAGCAGATGCTGCAGAATCATCAGTATGGGAAGCCTAACTAACTCCTTTACTGAGACTGAATCTGAAATGTGTGTCATTCCAAACTCCCCCTGCTGCCTCCATCACAGTGCAGACTGGCTAAGAGTCCATCTGTGTGTATTCAAATACCACCTGCCTTTCAAAGTCTGCATTTCTGACAGCCATGTTAAGTAACCCATGCCATCAGTGTTGCCATGGCATTACAGACTCGCTGCCCGGCATGGCTCTGGCTGCTGAGCAGTAATTTAGTCGCTGCATGCAAGCTGTGGTTGGCTGACTCTGATAATGGCATTATGGGCAAATCTCAGCTTAAGTGAGATTTTTGGGTTGGTTTTTTTTCAGTCAGCGCTATTCCATTGTTCTCTGTGGGGCTCCTGACTTGTGTATGGCCTCAAACTGACATTAATTAAATCAAGTTAATCGAAGTGATAAGAAATTACTTTGATGCATATTGCGTTTGATTCCAAGTCTCATTTTTTATAAATAATTTTATGTCAAATTACATAACCTGCATGTAGTTTCACAAGCTGTACTCAGCCTAGCTTAGCGGGAGTGCTTAAATGGTTGCCTGGTCACTCAACAGCAGCCATGCCTTAAGGTGACTCTTTTTCTTTGTTTGCCAGAATTCCTCTGGAATAAATATCCCAAAGCCACCCAAGCCACCGGATAAGCCATTGATGCCATATATGAGATACAGTCGTAAGGTAAGTACACAGCATGTAACTGCTGCCTTTTGCATCATTATGTGCTCCGCTGGAAGACAGGGATGCTTTGCTTTTAAGATATTCTATAAGCTCAGAGTAAGTGAGATGTACATTTTGTTTCAGACATTAGTAGGTGTTTACTGAGGTAGGTGTGAAGCCAAATTAAGCCAGGACTTAGGTAGGACTGTCCACATCACATGGTGGGATTTAGGAACTTGGAGATGGAGCTTAAAGCACACGGCCTCCTCTGGTTTGTGACCTCTCTGCAAAGAGATAACCACTTATAGCCCCTCCAACCCAACCCAACCCCACACCCATGTCTGGTTCTCATCACCAGGTTTGGGATCAAGTAAAAGCCTCCAATCCTGATCTGAAGCTATGGGAAATTGGGAAGATAATCGGTGGCATGTGGAGGGACCTCACTGATGAGGAGAAACAGGATTATTTGAATGACTACGAAGCAGAGAAGGTTGGTTGTTTTACAAGGGGTGTTTATGGGGTTTTTCTGATGGATGACCAGTAGATGTGTCTCCAACAGTTGTGGGTCCCTCCAGTCATCATTTCTTCCTCTCTAACAGTCCTGACTAAACCCCTTTCCCTATCTTGCCGTATTTGATTGAAACGAGGGTCCACATGTTGTGTCTGCTTGCCTTCCCTGTTTCCTCGTCATTCCTGTCATCTTTTCCGCCGTAGATTGAGTACAATGAGAGCATGAAGGCCTACCACAACTCGCCAGCCTACCTGGCCTACGTCAATGCGAAAAGCCGAGCTGAGGCAGCTCTGGAAGAGGAGAGCCGCCAGAGGCAGTCCAGACTGGACAAGGGCGAGCCTTACATGAGTATTCAGCCAGCGGAGGATCCAGATGGTAAGGCCCATCTCAGCTAAATGCTTTGTCTCCCAAGGTTTAGAGCACTGTGACAGAGCTGTAATTACGACCACACAGAGTTGCCAGTCCGCACACCCAGAGACTGTTATCTTTTCCCCTCCTTCATCGCTGCTACAACCATCCACATTTTTTGGTAATGCTACTTTTGAAATGCCATTTCTGCGTTTAAGCTGCAAAATGGAACACAATTTGTCTTTGTTTTGCACAGCTGTTTACATTCTGTAGGTATTCTTGGCATTTGGTTTGGACATAATTGCAAAATTTACATTCTTTTCTCTGTTGTTTTAAAGAGTGACGCACGCACGCACGCACACACACACACACACACGTTAGACACACAAAGCCAGAAGAAGACGTTTGAGTTACACCCACCTCAAGGAAATGATGCTTGTCTGGAGTCTGGCTGGGTTACAGTAGAAGATAATGATGTACAGGAAAACTACAGATAAAACCAATTGCTAGTTAGAAACGCCAGAGCATAAAAATGTCAGAGCTGGTATCCCAGTGGGTTCTGCTCTTAGCAGACTGCACGTACGTAAGTGATTAAACGAGATTTAGCTCTCCGGGTGGCTACATATTCAGAGATTGTGCTTTAGTAATAAATACAGTCTTAAAGAAATTCTACTCTAAGCTGCTGCCATGTACCACTTTCTCCTGTTCTGTTCTCAACAGCATCAAAACAGCTCGCAGAGACGAAGTGCCTGCTAAAGTCAAAAGCAAAGGATGGATCTATCATGCTCTGTTATAAAATGAGTTTGTGAGAGGTCTGTATGGTGGTCAAATTAAATAATAAATGAAATCATGGGTGTAATGTAATCGGAACAATATTAGGCATTCAGGAGGTGCCAGTGTTTTAATTCAAATATGTCACGCAAAATAGCCTCAAACAACATTAATCATACAGAGGGTTCAGTGTTGTGCTAATAGGAAAAGTTCCACATATTAATGAGACGGAATTCTAGTTTGTGAAAACAAAAGAAGCCTCATTCTCACACCCTACCTTCAGAATGTAGCTGTTTCCTGTTGTGGTGTCTGTCAGACCACCTACGTGAGCACCTTGGAAACTTTCAACATGGCAGATTCATTTCTGCTCTCTGGAAAGTTTCAAAAGGTGCACACATGGGTGCACGGCAGCAGCAGCAGCAAGTTCAGGTGGTACCCACTGTGAGCTTCACTGTGTAGCATTGCACAGAGGTTTAGCAAAGTTTCACCACAACAAAGCCAAAAAGGAGTGGCATGTGTGTATGATAGCCTGGAACAGGGTTGGCAAATGGGAACCACTTGGTAAATAAATATGCAGATTTAGAATCACGTCATTTCTAGAAACTGTTTTGTTGAATGTATTTGTGAATCCAGCTATATATTTATCTTGTAAAAACAGATTTTTTTCAAATCTAATATATAGATGGGATAGATCTGCTCATTTGGCCTGTTACTAAACTCCTCTTTAAATTAATAATAATCCAGATTAATAATAATTTACTCTGTAATCATTTGACATGATCTTGTAGATCCTCCATAACATGTCACATTTATCATCTGTTTCCACTCTTTGGCTTTTTCAATGTTGTCGTTTACAGAACTTGTGTTGAAAAGTAACACAAATGTTATTTTTGTGTTTGTCAAAAACACATTGTTTTGCAAAAAAAAAAAAAAAGACACATTTTGCGTACAATGCTGTCCTGGATTGGGTCTTGAATTCTGTTGAAAACTCCAGTATTTTTAAACCTGGGCCTTATTTTTACATATTTTGACTAACTAAATGACTAGTAGGTACTAAAGGTTTTGGAAATGGTCCAGTAGATCGCCTCCGCCACTGAGGCTCAGATTGTTATTCTACAACATTATGGAAAGGATCCCTACAGACCTTTTTGTAAAAGAGTAAGTAAACAGAAGTCTCGCTCTGAAATCTCACGAGATGTGAGTTGTTGCAGGGAGATCTGTATACTCTGACTCAAATAAAGAGGGATGGCCATCAAATTCAAATGCCTCATCTACATTGTCGAAATAAACTTAACCTCTCGCGAGATTTCAGAGACTTTCTGTTTCTGGTTAAACAAAACGGATTTTACTCTTTAACAGACATTCTGTCTCTGCAGGGATCCTTCCCATAATGTTGTCAGACACTTAGAATAACAGTCTGAACCAGAGTCAGTGGCAAAAACAAGCACTTTTAGTGGACAGACTTTGATTACGTTGTAGCCTTTGCAGCCCGACATACTGGACCAATTAGTCATTTAGACCCCAAAATATGTAAAAATAGGGCCCAGGTTTAAAAATACTGGAATTACCCTTTAACTGAAGTGAGGATTGCTGCGTGCCGATACTGTTCCCTCCATACATCCTAACAAAGCCTGAGCAAAGGAGAATGGTCACATATAAATGCACCAAAATGATGGTTCCCAAATTCAGGCAGATCTAAAGCTGCAATCAGTGTCAAAGATGCTTCTGAAAGTGCTGTAGTTCTGTGTTTGATTCTGAATGCATGTGCGGAAATCAGTAAATAAAATACAAAATCTGGTTAATGTATCTAAATTTATATCCATCTGGACTTAATTCTTTATCCCCACAGAGTGTGGAAACAGTAACCAGGGATGATTATTGTCTTAAGGCGCTGTAGATGAACTGTATTTGGACTTCACCTTCCTGCACCATCATCCTGTATTTAAATGGTATACATTTCAGACAAAGGAGAACATTTGCTGACGAATGCAAATTGCAGACTACATTCTTGAACTTCTGTCCACATACAGTGGGTTATAATTAACCGCTTGTCCCATTGCTTTGCTTAAGGATGTATTTTGACATAATGGCCCATACTTAACTTGAACTCTGTATAAATATTGAGCAATACCCTCCTTATGTTTAGTGTCCTGATACAGCAGTGTTTGCATCATGTTGTTTATTTGTGCCGTAGTTTGCCGAAGCCTCTCAATCTTGTTGGTGGTGACTGTGAAACACATCTCTGCTCTCGCTTTTCTACCTTTGCCTTCTGACGGGTGTATAAAAATATATTTCCAAAGACGCTCGTAACAACTCAGATGTTTCTCGTGTCTTCAGATTACGACGACGGCTTTTCTATAAAGCACTCGGCGGCATCTCGTTTCCAACGCAACCACCGTCTGATCAGCGAGATCCTCAGTGAGAGCGTAGTTCCAGATGTGCGCTCGGTTGTTACCACGGCTCGCATGCAGGTCCTCAAACGCCAGGTCCAGTCTTTGATGGTACACCAGGTATTATCAAGCTGCGGTCCTCTGATCGTCACATGATATTGCCATTTATTTAGCAGACAGCTTTATGGGTTGATGATGTAATGAACCGTGGTGCCTGTGTGTCTCGTGTCGCAGAGAAAGTTGGAGGCCGAGTTGCTTCAGATTGAAGACCGCCACCAGGACAAGAAAAGGAAATTCATCGAAGCTACAGAGTCTTTCACAAATGAGCTCAAAAGGGTACGGCTTCTTTTACATCGAGCTTGGTCATTGCTTACTCGCACGCAAGCTTCATTTTTGCATGTTTAACTGTACAGAGTGCAGCTCTGGTCATGTGCCAGGCTACGTCTTGCCTTACAGCCACCAGCTGCTGCTAACTCCATCCACATGTTCTGGCAATCATATAGCTGTCATCGTTTAGAATTTGTAGCCCCCATAATAAGTGTTGTTCTGAAATGAGGTGCAGTTCATTGCACTGTCCACTGTTCTCAACAGGCGGCGCCATTTATCCTTTTACAGCATCCATTCACTGACTGAGAAGTAGCATCTTCAACCCTATCACTTTGTGTCAGACCTGCACATGCATGTTCAGCCAGCACTAAACTTTGTAAAGCAAAAAAAACAAAACAGTTCTATCCACGTACAGCATACAAGAGTGCAGCAGTTGTTTTCACCTTTCTACATTAAAGTCCCCATTACTGTACTTTGAAGCTGTGCTGTATGAAGGTGGAAGTGGACATGGAGAAGATTTCTGCGGAGATTGCTGCAGCAGAAGAGGCAGCCCGCAAACGGGTGGCGGAACGGGAGAAGGATGCAGGAGACCGCGGCGCAAGGGAGGCCCCCTCCTGTGTCTTAGCAGAAGAAGAAAAACACATTTGTGCAACGCATGGCAGCAAGCCCCAGCAAAACCCTCTCGGGGAAAGTAGCAACAAGGAAGGCGAGGACACAGAACCCATCACCACAGATACAGCAGGTGATCCACACGGGACTTTATTTGTGGCCTTGGTGCTATCTGGCTCTCTTAACCCTCTTAAACCTACACAGACAAAGAAACATTTGGACGTAGTTTGATATTTTTGCCAATTGTGAGTTTATTCTTTCAGTCAGTATCAAGTGTTGTACATCATATGATTCAGGGGAACCTACCCTTTCTTTCTGGTGCAGTAAAGTCCCCATTATGCATTACCTTTGTGTGAGCATACCATATTTGACATAAAAGAAGAAGAAAAAAATCACCCAGTGAAAAAACTTGTGTTTTGTTGAATAACTCCATGTGAAGTTTGGTGCGAATACACCTCTTTCTCAGTGAGTTACAGCCATTTATTGGATGTTGTCCTGGGCGTTTTTTCAATAGACAAAGTGACATTATATACATTTTGGTGCTGTCTTTATATTTTGTTCAATATCACCTCTCAGAGTAAATATCAAAGTGTCATTGGAAAATAGCCTACCTAATCTGTCCATATATTTCCATCACTCAAGTGATCCAGCAAGCTTCTGTTCCTAAAGCTCATCTCTATCATAAACGCTTCCAAAGTTATTTAATGTTTTCTAGAACATGTCGAACTACGCTCAGTTCTAAAATTAACATGTTTTTTTTGTTTGTTTGTTTTTTGTTCTTCGACTCAGGGAAGCCGAAGACCTCAGAGGTGCTTGAGGCTCATCCAGGCAGTGAGGAGGGGACGTCGGAGGACAAAGAGAGCGTCCCAGAGGGAGCCATGGAGGAGGGAACCAGCGACAGTAACACAGGCTCAGAGACCACCTCTGCTCAGACAGAAGATGCCCCGACCAGTGAGCCATCAGAGGGGCCCAGCAAAGCAAGAGCAGCCCACTGAGTCCCAACGCCTGGCTGTCTGTGAACTGTAGGCTGTCGTTACGCCTGTTGGCCTCTGACATCGTCCTCTGATAACATATATTGCACGGTATCATCTCAGTTTGTCAAAGCATATGAAGAGAGCTCCGACGGGCTCAGTGTTTAACAAGCCGACGCTTTATTGGAGTTTGGAAAACAAAACAATGCTCACAGACATGCGCTGAATACAAATAAATGGAAAATGTAAAGCACTTGAAGCCGACAAAGCAATGGTCCTGTCTTAAAATCAGTGGCTGCTAAGTGCGCCACAAAAGCCCGCGTGAAAGCACTATATTTCCTCCACAGGCCTCATTGCCGTTTGGAAGAACCCACGCAGGCCCTCTTCAGCACATATTGATACATATCTCGAGCACTACGTCTGACAGATCCCAGATCGCCGCTGGCTGTATGAAAAAAGCTGAGTGTTATATTTAACGTTGTCCTTTGTAATGTAGTGTCATTGTTGCTTTTATTGTTATTTTTGCATGTATTTTTGCAATTTTTAAAAAAATAAGTTGGCATACTCGTGAAGAGTGGAAGCGGGGTGAGAATATTTGTTTACTCTGCATCAGTATTACAGTGACAGTATTGTCTCAGGAGTTTGTAGTCATTAGGAGTAGTTCTTTTTGTTATTTATTATCAGCATTTTTATTCTACTTGTGTATCGGCTGTGCTGGGGCCCGGGCCCAGTCCACCCACACATATATCACACGATCATCAATGCTGTACAACATGCTCGACTGCCAGTGTTCTCAAGTTTGCTAGCTGTCAATCAAATCAAAAGCAGTATGCTTAGAACATTTGTGTTGTGATCAATATTGCAATTTGTTTTCCAGCAGAAAACTTTTAAATGTACCGTAATTGTGTACACAGTGTAACGAGGTTTGCTTAAACATGGTCGTAAACATGCAGTCTTAAAATGAATTTCCTTTTGCATATTTATACCAATAAACTTTTCTACCCTGAACAAGTTGTGCAACTGCAGTTGTTTTGCAAAGTGTTTGATGCAAGGTGACTATCTTTTAGTAGAAAGAAATATACATTTACACTAAAAGCATGCGTCATTTAGAAGTGCTGTACAGTATACTATAAACTATTCTTTGATAACAATACTGTAAGCAGCCATGGTGCATAAATGATCAAAAACAGGCATGCTGTATGCAGGGGCTTGTGTCAAACAGTTGTTGCATATAGTGTTCTTGCATATGGCGGAGTTGTCCTTTTGCACAGTACAGGTAAGGGAAGTGGGTAAGATGAGAGGGAATTTTACTGATTTCCTGTTTTCAGTGAGTGTGCAGAAGCAGCAATCCTCCTGAGGGTTCAGTTGTGAGTGTGACAGCATTCAGAATCAGTACCTTAAGAAATGACTTGGAGCTGACAGGAGATTTAAGCTTTACGTGTGAAGTATTCATGGGTTTCAGCCTCTCGTGAGATGGTGTAGAGATCAGATTCGGCAGTGCTTTATTTTAAACGCAATGCAGCTTTTACACATTTTGTACCTTGCGGTTTGTGCTGCCTCAAGTGAAAGCTGCAAACCACAACCACAGAGCTACAGGTGTGCAGAAGCCTGTACAGATCGTGCAAGTTAGTTAGTGGGTAAAAGAGTAGTTTTGCGAGGCCTCAGCTGCTGTCCACTGCAACAAGTCAAGGTCTCCATGACGCTGTACATATACACAAAGAAATGCTGTTGGAAATATAACCGAATAACTCCCAGAATTAAGAAAATGATCTTTTTAAGCAAGAGCTGGGGGAAGGCAGTAAAAGAAAAAAAAAATCTGATGCACTGGTTCAATGTGTACAAAAAAAAGACTGATGCATTTCTCACCTACGGTCCTCTGAACTACTGCGTATATTACACTTGACTATAAAAATATATGTGGTGTTGCTGAGCAGTCGGATAACTATACTGAGTGCAGCGTGTGGTTTTGTCACAGTCATAGTGTCACCTTCTCACAGAAAGCTAATTTACATACAATTCAACTATTGCTTTACACCTCAGTCCCTTGTCCTTCTCAAGTAGTCCCTTTTATGGAAACACGAGTTGTGGCTACTGGTCATGGAAAATAACTGAAAACAAACTCCACAAATAACTTAATCATTTTAAGTTAATTTTGGTATGTTTATCAGAAAATAAAGGGACGTGAAGCTATTAACTCCAGGAAGTGGTTATAGTTTTATCTTTTGAGCCCCTGTGGTCAGTCTCCATATCATTCATTAATATCAAAGCGCCCTGATAGTTATGTATAATTACATCTAATGACACCATTGCAGTTTGGACTGATCTAATCTTTAATAAACAGTATATTGCAGTACCAATAATTGGAAAAAAAAAAGTATTTTTTTTGTTCATATTTTAGTCTGTGGTTTTCCTCACATGATACTTGAGGGCTGAGGAGAAAAAAAGGGTTTAGTGAGGCAGTTTCATTTTTTTTTTTGTTTCAACGAGGGGAAACCACCATCAAACACAGACGTTCAACTCATATGTGTTCAGTGGCTTCACCTAAAGCGTGCTGCTCTCAGTCGACATGACTTCTGTCAGCGGTGAGTACCTTATCAGAGTTTAACTAAGATGGTTAAAAGGATGTTGTATGAGCTGTGGTGAATGAAGGGATGTAAAACAAAAAAAAGCCATAAAAACAATCAATAAGATAACCTGAAGTAATAATTCAAAGTTAATTGTTGTGATGTCAAAAGCAAAGATTCAGGCTGGATGGACTTTCCTGGTATCAAATGAATCAAACACAGTACATAACCTGCTCGATCAACTACACTTAACATGGTCATCAGTGAGTAAAATGACTGAAAGTGGCGTCAATGCCGTAATTGTTTCAGCCTCTGTAATAGTTGCTTTTTTTAAAGAGCAGATTGATTGAAAGCAACGTGGCAGTGGCCCAAATCTGCCAACCACTGTCCCTTCTAAATAGTAATACTTGCTTAATATTATAAATGAAATAAACAATTACTTGCAATGATAGTTTTTAAACAGATTTTTTTCTTACCTAATTTGCCAAACAGCGATTTGTGACATTTGATCAATATCAAGTCGTCCGATTAATGGTGCAGTCTGTATTGAAGTGTAACAAATCCCATTTAACAAATACTTTATGACTACTGACTACCACTAAGAGCTTTCATAAAAATACAGAACTAAGTCCTTTTTTTCAATGAGCGAAATTTAAAACCACATTACCACTGGCTGCACAGGAAGCCTCTTACTTCTAGCAATAAACAAGGCAATGCAAAGTAATCTGAAAACACATGCAAAACTGAAAATGTGACCAGTAGGCTAGCATTTAAAGGGGAAATCTGTTCACTGTCAGTTTTCTAGTAATTAGGTATACTACTCAGCCTGTGACAACAGGACTATAATGTCTCCTGTGGCTCTGGTTATAATGTCATGCGATTTTCTCAGTTTGGGCTTGAGATGACACATTTATAACAGAAAGTCTGAGTTACAAACTGGGGTTATGAAGTTTGAAAGACATCGGCATGTACCAGGCAGGCAGGGTCTCATGAAAATATATAATAGCGTAGGATGCAGCTTTTTTCGAGTCAAATAAAATAAAACGCAAAAGATATTTCAGCCTTTTGCTGCTTCAGTTTTGAGCACTCTTTTGTAAATCTGTCTTTATGAGATTGTAGTAGCCCCTTTACCTGATCGTTCTGTTGCTCTCTAACATTACACGTGATGATTGTCTAAAACTGATGGTGATCTATCACTTATTTGTTTGTTTCAGATCTCCAAAAGCTTCTGCCAGCTGGGCTGATATGGTTAATGAACTGTACGGTAAGAAAAACACAACAGTGCTGCACCTCCTGTTACAGTTGTAAACATGAAAGATAACAGGATGTTAAAACGTTGTAGCGATTTGTATCCACTTAGAGGTGCGAACAGCAGGCAACTAACCACAACCTTTCCTTCACAAGCACCATTTCTGTAAGGAAGTGGTTGGTAAAGGTATACCTCGATAAGTCAAATGTATCAGGGGGGCAGTGAAAAGCAGCTAGCCTCATTTTTCTGATTTACACATGTAATAGTTGCTTGCTTATATTTGATCATTTAATCTGTCTTTGATTACAGTCTTGCGTGTCTCAGCATGGAGAAAATACCACCACCATGAACTACATGGAGTATAACACCACTTTGGATTATGATGACTTTCCTGTGCCCTGTGTGAAAGAAGCCAACCGCCAGTTCCGCCTCTGGTTCATGTCTATCTTCTACCCCATCATCTGCTTCCTGGGGCTTGCAGGGAACCTACTGGTCATCCTCACCTTCTTCTACTTCAGGCGTCTCAAGACCATGACGGATGTGTACCTGCTCAACCTGTCCTTTGCAGATCTGCTCTTTGCACTGTCGCTCCCCTTGTGGGCAGCCAACTCCATGGCGGAATGGGCGCTGGGCCTGCCGATGTGCAAAGCCATGCACACCATTTACAAGGTCAGCTTCTACAGCAGCATGTTCCTTCTCTGTTTAATCAGCATGGACCGCTACTTCGCCATCGCCAAGGCCGTCTCTGCTCACCGCCACCGCTCCCGAGTAATATTTTTCAGCAAGGTGTCTTCAGCTGTCATCTGGGTGATGGCACTGATCTTCTCCATCCCAGAAATGAAGTACACCACTATCAATAACCGCACCTGCACCCCTTACACCAGCAACTCTGACCAGCTCCGCGTCAGCATCCAGTCGAGCCAGATTGTTCTGGCTTTTGCCCTTCCGCTCCTGATCATGAGCTTCTGCTACAGTGCCATCATCAAGACCCTTTGCCAGGCTCGTAACTATGAACGAAATAAGGCCATCAAGGTGATCCTGGCTGTGGTAGTTGTCTTCCTGGTCAGCCAAGTGCCTTATAACCTGGTCCTATTTTGGACCACGCTTGTCACTGCAAATGGAGTAAACGAAAACTGCAGCTATGAGAACAGTCTCCTCTACGCCACCGATGTCACCCAGTGTGTGGCCTTCATGAGGTGCTGCCTGAACCCCTTCGTCTATGCCTTTATCGGTGTCAAGTTTCGTCACGACCTCCTGAAGCTACTGAAGGACTTTGGTTGCATGAGCCAGGAGCAGTTCTTCAGGTATACCTGCGGCAGGAGGAGGAGTTCAGCAGCCACCGACACCGAGACCACCACCACTTTCTCTCCCTAAACGCTGGATAAAAGTCTCAAATAAAAAATATATTTTACATGTACATATCAGAAGTTATCATATAAATGACAATTTGTGGGCTGTTGCTGTTTTTGTTGTTGTTTTTGTCTCTTTGTTAGTGTTTGTTCTCGTCAGTCCAGATGAGGCTTTGGTTATTTCTTTGTATTAGCAACAGTGTAAAGTATTCCATGAAATTCACAGTGTTTTTACGCAACCACTGCAAGAGCACCAAATCATTGTACATTAAACTACCCGAACCACAGTTCTATACTGTTTTTATTTTCTCTTTTCTGTATTGTAAGATATTTGCAATTTTGTAAGATGATTAAATGAGATTCAAGTCACTGAAACAAGACTTCAGTTGTACTGATTACATCAGTAAGCATTAAAATGCTTAAGTAAAGCTTATACATAATCAGTGAATGAATTATAATCGCTGTGTAGTTGTAGAAGTTGTATTTGAGTTCGTTACATGATTTAAAATAAAAGTAGGAGTAACTGTAATTAAAGATACTAGCAAGACTGAAGATATGAAGAACTGAAGAATACAGTGCATTACACAGGGTTCGTACAGCTTTTTAAGAATAAAATTCAAGCACTGTTCAAGTGCTTTCAAGGTACCTAAACCAAAAATTTCCAGACTCTCGAAGTCTTTATCATCACATCTAAAGTCTGACTATAAATGTCAGGAGACAACAAACAGATATGACGAAATATCCAAAGATGTTTGGTTCACATGATGAAACACCTGACTGTGTTGAAAATCAAGCATTTTTCAAGGAGTATATTCAAATTCAAGCATATTCCTAACCTTGAAAACATAACGGTTCAAATTAAGCTTTCAAGACTTTGTATGAACCCTGATTACAATAGTTGAGACAAGAAAAATCTGTAGGAAGGATATGATTTTCAAATACATCTTAACTAAAAGTAACAGTTACTGACGACATATGTTTCTCACAGTTGAGCCGAGGATAAACACGTCCCTTGGTTCATAGAGGCAACCTTTAACATCCAGGAAACCTGAGTGACGGTGAATCATTTCTGATGAACAGTTACAGCTGAGTACTGTGAGCATGACAATCATAGAGGACACAGCCACAGATAATGTGCCCAACAGAAATGATGTAGAGGGAAAATTATAATGGTACACAGGGGCGTGCAATGACACACGAGGGTCAAAGGATAGAGGGTGCTGTGCAGATTGTAAAGCCCCTTGAGGCAAATTTGTCATATTGGGCTATATAAACGAAATTGACTTACAAAGAACACCTGATTTGAGAAAACCACCCTCCACAAGAAATCCAAGTCAAAAGCTGCACTTTAGAGGATTTATATATTATAAGTATATTTTTGACTTAGAAGAACCTCTGAAATTAGAAAATATCTTGGGAATTCATTTACAAGGAAAGATAAAATAAAATGGCCATGAAGCAGGTGACAAGGACATGGAAACAGCCAAATCCACCAAAACTGAATTTATGGCTACAATAGAACACATTTAGGAAGAATTGGAAAAATTAACCTTTTCAATCAGGGATCACACAAAAAAAGATTTACCCCAAAGATAGACTCTGTAAAATAACATATAATGAACGCAGCCCAAGATACTCCTTCCCCATCCCAATGCCCCCTGTTCTACCCCCCACCCCCTTTGTGTGTGTGTGTGTGTGTGTGTGTTAAGTTGTCTGTTTGTTCTGGTTTGGTTGAGTTTGTGTCTCTTAGTTATTTTCTGTTATTTATTAATTTAATTGAACTTGTATAAAAAGTACTGAAATGTGCAAGTAAACAAGTCTTTGGAAGTAAACATTGCAATAAAGTATAGTAGGGATAAAAGGGATATCTTTTACAATATATAATATATAACTTTATAATATATAATATAATATAATAATAATGGCTTCCTTTGCTAAATCAAGAAGGAAGAAAGTCAAGCAGAACAAGCTAAGGAGCTAAGCGGCACAACAGAAGCTGTTAAAGAAAGGTGACAAAATGTCCCCAGTCCTTGACTGAGGATATAAGTGGAGGTGTGTTGTTTCGTACGAAGTGAGTCATTTCCAAAGAAGCACATGATTCTGTTTGCTTCCAAGGAAAGTAGCACTGCTAATAATGTCACAGAATAACATCACATGCTCTTTTTTTTAAGGACAATTTAAGTCACAGCTCTGTGTACTCTTCTGATTTCTCCATCCACAAACTTTACACTGCACTTACTGGAGGTGACATCATCAGATTAGTGATCCTCACTGCTGATAGGCTCACAGGAAAAAGGGTTGGGATTTCGTTAATAAAAGCATGCAACATACCAAATGTCAAAGTAAAACATATGCACACGCTGAGAGCAAAGCAGCAGCACAACAGCAGAATCCAGACCAGAGGAAAATAAGGTAAGATCACCTTTCTTTACCTTAACCTATGCAAGACACCAGCTGCAGTACAAATATACATGTATATCAACAGCACTTCATTTTTAATGTAGTCTTAAAGCTGTGTTTTATTATTATTATTGCAGCAGGTCTTAGCAGCGACATAAAAAGCTGCATTAAAGCAAACGATGATGCTTCACGTGTGCTCTCACTTCAAGGTGAAGCTTTGTGAAACTTCTCAAAAGTAAAAAATATTCTGAATTGCAGATTTTTCGTCTGTAGACCACTTTCCGAAATACTATGTTCACCCTAAAAGTTTTGGCTGTTGTAGGAAAACACTAGTGTAGTCATGGTAACCACCAGTCAGTCACCTGGGTGACTCACTGAGCACCACGCCTTGTCTGAAACACGGAGAGGGAGACACAGTACGAGCTGATCATCCACCATATGACACACCCTTCCTGAGCAGTTATTCATGCTGATATCAGCACTGAAGTCAGCTCAGCTTGTGTCATTATTCACTTTGGTTTTATGCACAACAACAGCCAAACAAGTGGGAAGCCTTGGGCTACATATACTGACGTACACCCTCTAGGAACCACACCGTTTACTGTATTTATTAATCACAACAACAAGTTATTTATTGCTTAAATCCAGTGTTTTACAGTGATGAACTAGCCGAATATAAGACAACACTGTTCAGTTGCAATGAAATAACCTTATTATCTGTAAAATCTATTGAAGAACATTTCTTGTTCAAATCTGACAGCTGCAAATGCAAATGCACTGCAGATGTTGGCTTGCTTTAATCACCCAAAATAACATTGAAAAACTTGAGATAGGCGTTACAGTATACACCAGTATTTGTATGAATACGAGTATCTGGGAAAAAAAGCTCATGAAAGAGGACAAAAGTGAGGCTGTCGTTCCAGTGAAGACCGTGTAACTGAGTGGTCTCCATTGTGTCTCTGTCTTTGGTCCCAGAAGACTGTCAGCTCTCCTACCATGATGCCTACAGCTAAAGGCATGTCCCACATGATACCCAGTCACGTTCTGAGAGTGGGCCAAACTATCCGCCTCAACTCGTCGCAGGAGGCCGTCAATCAGCGTCCCAGTCTCACGGAGCACAGTGGTAACCATGGTGACCCCGACCTCGACATTTCCCTGGATAACCTCAACCAGCTCATCCTGGAACTGGATCCCACATTTGAACCCATTCAGGTCAACAGTCCCACATGCGTCAGCCCTCCTACAGGTACAGTACGACCGTAGAGTCACTATTCATTGATACGGCTCCTACTTACTTAAACACATCATCAAGGTCAACAGAGTGCAACAAAGGGCGGCCTCCAACCTACAGAGGTGTGACACAGAGCGCAGTAAAACCATAGTTACACTCATAAAACAAAAAATACACATAGCCTGGGGCTTTGGAAATTCACCCTCCCTGAGATAGTTTTACTTTTTTAATCATGGGGTAATTGCACCACTTCAGCTGTTCTGGGATTCCTGCCCAAACTATTACCACACCCTGCACATGTTAGGCTACACACACACAGAGAAGCTCGCAGAGTAGTCACACATAAGGGCGTTACGGGCGGTGTGGCGGCATCTCCACTCAGACCTGCCCTGATCAAAAAGTGTGTACAAGAGTCAGCAGAGCAGTCAAGTGATATTTCCTGCTGCTCGTCTTTTCTCTCAAGATGTTTATGAAACTGAGGGTGTTGCGCGGTGAAGACGAACAAGTTTAAAATAAATCAATTAACAATGATGAGAAATCAGACAACATCATGTGTTTCATCATCACAGAGGTTAAAAGAGTACAAGAGAAAATTCATGTGCTTCACTATTGTTGCAAAATCCAGTGTTTCCCCTATCTACAGTCACAGACAGATATTTCTGCATGAACATTATTATGTAACTTTTGCAGAAGCCACACCATCTGGTCATGCTTTGCACACAGGCTACAGTGTTGTCTTGAGAGCATAAACTCACTCAGGGCCCATCAACAAACAGATCCTCAAGTGCACAGGAACAAGTTTGGACTCCTCAAAGTGATTTTGGTTTCATCGCAGAAATGCACGAATCAAAAGCACTTAATTTGGAATGAATAGCCTGAGCTGTGCAAGCAGGTACCTGCATAAGAAATATGAATGTCTTTATCAGGGGGAGATTACATACGGACGCCAAGCCCATTTTGCTAACAGCAAACCAAAGCATGAAGTCAGGGAAATCATGCAACATGCAGGGTTTTTCCACTGAGTGCTAACACCTTCCTCTTCATCCCCAGACGACTCCTGCTCAGATGAAGATGTCTCCCGCTGTGTGTTGGTCCCTAGAGGATGCTCTCCTTACTCCTCCTCACCCACCGCTGTCCCATCTATGTCACCCAGCATACCCATCCCTGCACACAGCGGCCTCAGCTGCAGTCCCCACGGCACTCTGGTGTTCTCCAGCTCCCCTACGTGCTCCCTGCCTCCGCTGCCATGTGGAAGTGCACCCCGACGAAATCCCTCGCCCAAGCATGACGCCGGCTTCTCCCAAGGATGCCTGCGCTTGTCACACTCCAACAGAAACAGTGCTGCCTCGCTCATCTCCACGTCAACATGCTCAGACACCAGCTACATCCTCGGCAGGTAAAACGCACAACTAAAGCAGGGCCTGCCATTCAGTCTAAAATATGTATCTCTTACATGCAGCGACTTGTAAATTTGCTGCAAAACAGGGCCGGTTCACTAGCTGACTTAGTCGACTGATACTTGTTTGTGATTTTGCAGTGGAACAAACATTTTATGGAGTAATAACAGTCCCCAACTGGAAAATTTAACCACATTCCCAGAAACAATGTGGTTCCATCTTCTTATTTCATTCTAAAGTTACAAATTACAGGACTCCTTTTCTGTGAAGTTAAACTAAAGAATATCAGGTTTTGATCTGAACATTTGCAATATATCCTCTTCCTCCCTGCATAGCAACCTGTCCCTGGCCAGTGAAGATGCTGACTCTCCGGAGTCCATCCTTACTCGCAGGTCCGGCTCCTTCAGCGACGGGTCCAGAACAAGGCCATTTGATAACAGGCACAGCCCGGACAAGCCCTCGCTGATAAAGCGAGGACATCTACAGGAGTTTCACAGCAAAGGAGCACACAGCAGTCCCGCTTCGCTCTCTGGGTCTTTGACCGATATTCCTGTACTGCTAGTCAACGGTGCACCACAGCCGGATCTGCACATTCAGTCTCCTGGACCAGAAATGGACTTGATCCACGCCATCCCTGTGGCCAGCTCAAAGCCTGTTTCTCCTCACAGTGAGTACCACATGTTATAGTAGTCTACTTTGCTTGCAGCTACCACATTTGAAACAATATTTGATCTGTCATATTTTTATGGTTGTTTAAAGGTTTCCAAGCCCATTTTAGTGGCAGCCAGCCCTCAATGAAGTTCGTCATGGACACTTCAAAGTTTTGGTTTCGTCCACACGTCAGCAGGGCAGAAGGTGAGAATCACTCTAAAGATAACTCCCTGAATAGACACGATAGCTTTACTAAAGCTCTGAAGTTATTTCACCTTCAAAACAGGATATAGTGTTTTTTCTTACACACAGCACACAGGTGCAACTGTCTCTAAGCATTTCCTGTGGTGCTTCATTCCTTCTAGCCGAAGCCCTGGTAAAGGACAAGGAAGCAGGAACATTTGTAGTGAGAGACAGCACCTCCTACAGAGGCAGTTTCGGTCTGGCCATGAAGGTGGACCAAACGTCCGCCAAGTTCACTGCTACCACCTACCCAGGTAAACTCTTACTAGTCAGTGCAGCGGACTGCACATGCTATTCTAAAAAGTCACAGCAGAGTTACAGGAAAGAGGAGGCCTTGCCACAACTTCTACCACAATCACAAACGATGTGAGGATCGTGTAGCGCAGGGCTGCTGTCGTCATATGTCTACAGCAGAGACCTGAAAGGCACAGGGAAGCACTTACCCAACTCTGCTGATGGGAATGGGCACGTCTGATGGCATCCAGCTATCTGCGGCCAGGCAGGAGACAGTGCTGTTATGTTTTTCTGCCCACAGTATACTGCTGTGTAAACACAAAGGAAAACCAGCTGTTTATGGCGCTGTAAGCAATCAGGATGGAAAAAATGGACCTCACTCACAAAACAATTTTGAGGCTCGCTTCATTCGCACATTTGTTATTTGTTCAAGTTTTTTTCTAGGAATGCAGGATATGAAAGACATGTGAGCACCGTGTCGGGCACTGAGAGCACTCCAGTGTGCAGGCTCGGAGTATGTTGTGTGCTACAATATTCCTCCACCAAAGCAGTTATGACTTCCATGTCATTTTTCAGGCACAATTTGCAGTGTAACATAAATCAAACAAACATTAGTCAAACTAAACTATTAAATATTTATAAGGGATGTTGGATGGAGATGTGAAATAAGGCAAAGCTTAGAAAGGGCCATATATTAAATACAATTTACGAGAGAGGCTCTTTTGACAAACTGCTACCTTACCCCGGGCAGACAGACAGATAGAAAGGCATTCCTGAACAGCAGCCTTTGTGTGTTTTTAATGATCCGACAGAGGTCAGCTATTTGAAAAAATTCAGCTCAAGAATCCTTTTATTTGGGTTGTCTGAAGGTAATATGTACATTAACCTTGTACATGAACTCCACTGACTGCATGTAAATCTTGTTTTTCCTGACATTTGTCTTTTCATCCAAACAGGAGAGAGCAGTTCAGATCTCATCAAGCATTTCCTCATTGAATCGTCAGCTAAGGGCGTACGCATTAAAGGTTCTGCTCAGGAACCATACTTCGGTAAGACCGAGTCAACCACAAGAGTACTTTATTGCACATGTCAAAGTGATCAATATCCTCAAAATCCACTCACTTACTCAACGTGAGTGCACATCCTGGTCGAGCTGATGATGTCTGCCACACCAGAATTGAGTCAGCCATGTCTGGCCTCTTGGGATGTGGGTGGGCAGCAGTGGGTGGATCTTGTTCTTTATTCAAAGGTATGAGATCACAGGGTGTGCTCTCACACCCACGGAGCCATCATTGAGGTTTTATTGTGGGTCTCTTCGTTCTTATCGGAGCCTGTGGGTGCGAGGCACCGATGTTTCTGCTTCTGCAGAATTCTGTCTTTACTGTAGCTGTGGTGGCTCTGAAAAATCCCCACATGGCAAAAAAAGAAAAGAAAAGGAAAATGAACCAGATTTATTCAGTCCATTATTTAAATTTCAGTCTTGTCATGACAACAATATCCAGACTTTTTAAAACTGGAATTGATCCTGGAATGGGCCAATGAATTAAGATGCATTTAAAAGGCAAAATTACCATCCACATCTAGAAAATAACCTACATGTCAGGGTGAAATATTTACAGTTTTTCTGACCTTTTATGGTCCAGAATAAGACAAAGCATTTCTTAATCATACGTGAGTTTAACCAAAGCTATGGTTTTGTGTTATCTTTGCAGGTAGCCTCTCTGCCCTGGTCTACCAGCACACTATTTCTGCCTATGCTTTACCCTGCAAATTACTGCTCCACTCGCAAGGTAGGCTGCTACTGAGTGTGTGTGTGTGTGTGTGTGTGTGTGTGTGTGTGTGTGTGAGAGAGAGAGAGAGAGAAGGTAGAAAAATGAAAACCTTACCTTAATCTCTTATTTGCCTTCACAGATCTGGGCGCAGCAGAAGTGAGGGCAAACAACAAACCAGCATCCGAGGACAAGACTAGAACAGGTGGGACAAAATAACAGTAAAGAATATAAACCCTATTTGTATACATTAGCATGTAATACAAGATTATTACATTACATTTACTACTCACATATCTTCAAGTAATGCTTAATTTACAATTAGCAACAACTGCTAATGTCAGTGGGCTAACGTTAAGGGATAAAAAAAACTAATAATACATTACATTTAAGCGCCAAAAGTGGCTTTAAACTACATTACATGAACCTTTATATAAGCTATGTTCTTACCTTTTCTGCTTCTTTACTCATAAACATTATTGTTTTTCAGGAATGTAGGAAATGCTAACAGTAGCTTTGCTAATTCAAGTCAAGTTAGCTTGCTAGCTAATTGGTTCATGCTGAAAGCTAGCTGAAACTTTTCAGAAAGTCCTCAATGAGAAATAGCTAAATTTTAATATAAAGTAAATGTAAGTAACATTATCTAGAAGCCAGTACAATGAGAAAACAGTCCGAGGACAGCATAGCATATGTAACTGTATATTTTGTGTCTAAAATTTTAATCTGCAAATTAACTAAAAAACAAATATAGGGGAGTTAAAAAATACTGTATATATAAAAATATTAACCTCTGAAATGTGGTGGAGTTGTTGTATAAAGTACCACAAACTGGAAATACTCAAGTACCTCAAAATTGTATTTAAGTACAGAACTAAATGTACTTAGTTACTTTCCACCACTGCCAACTGAGCAACAAATCATCCAACAACCAAACAATAAGAAATGTTTTTCAAATTGCTAAAACTATCCTGAAATATAGAAGTAGTAGTTGTATAAGTGTTCAGCTGTCTATTATTTATATATTTTGAATTATATCTTAAATAAGTATATTTAAAAAATATACAAAATAGACGTGTACATTATAAGTGCATTGCCTGGGTCGAAGTTTACTGTGTTTCATTTACTGCTACTGTGTCAGCAGTAAATGTAAGTAACTACATTCGTGGTTGTGCCTTTTTACCCTAAAATCACCAAATAACATCCAGCTCGCAAGGCTGACTTCTTTAACCTTAAACCAAAGCAGCCGAGGTACATTTTCAGAGGAAGATCTCAGTCTTTTTTCTTCAGCCATATTTGAAATGATCTACATGTAAAATATGTCGATTTTCCCCAGGAGAATTTAAAAAAAGGGTTAATCGACTAATAATCCAGGAGGGAGTTGGAGTGGGCTTCACTTTACGTTTTACCCTACATATTTAACGCCGTGTGAATGTGCACTCAACCTCTATTTCTAATCAAACTATCAACCTTTGTCTTTTCCATAGCTTGCAATTTCATCTACCTGAATACTGTCCCCACTGAGATGCTGACGGGGCCGTGTGCAGTGCAGAAGGCGGTGTCCTCCACGCTTGAGAAGGCCCCAGGTTCCTTCACACCAACCATCGTTAACATGAAGGTGTCTTTGAAGGGTGTGACGCTGACAGATGTCAACAGGAAGTAAGAAAAGACACATCCTGTCAACCTGTTGCTGAGATTTTCTTACAGTACACAACAAACTCATGGTGGTTTGCGTGCAACATTTAATTTGTAACAACCATAATCACTTCTTTACAGGCTCTTCTTCAGGCGCCATTACCCTGCTCACCTGCTTAGCTACGTTGGTGAAGATCCAGACAATCGACTGTGAGTATACACCAACATGTTAGGAATGATATATATTATGTGGCATTTACTACATGCTTACATTCTCTTTCATGTTGGAAAGTGAATATAACAAGCTGATAAATCACCTTATTATTACTCCTTGGGGTTTTTTTGTTGTTGAACTAATCTAATCACATTAATGATGGATGGCTAAGTTCCATTTCATTGTCCCAGGCAGCCTTGACAGCGAGCCAGCGTGCACAATGCCAGGGCGCTGGAACTGGCACATCTGAATGCAATGCAGAATTCATTAATGTCATTAATTACATCTGTGACAATCGAAATATCAGCAGTGGAAAACATAACAGACATTTTTCACTTTTGTTAACAGAAAATGTGGAAGTTGACCACCTCTTTTAATCCTAAACGTTGTCTTGTATACTCTTACAGGTGGGTGAAAGGTTCCAGTTTTGGTGCAAGGTAATTTTGAGCTTTGATTGCTTACAATATCAGAGTGATGTTTTGTATTTAACTGTAAATGTAATGTATCTCCCATGCAAGGATCCATAGTAAACCCTCCCAGGATTCAGGTTCACCTGCTAATCATATCTTTTATACTTCTATTAAAAAAAAAAAAAAAACACTTCTTCTTGTACTTCAATTTTGTACCAATTAAATGTAATTAAATCTATTGTTTCTTTGGCCCAACAGGATGTTTGGCTTCGTGGCAAAAGGTATAGAGGCCGGCATGGAAAATGTATGCCACATCTTTGCAGAATGTGACCCGCTGCAGGCTTGCAACAAAGTCGTCGAGGTCATTCAGGCCGCCATAGCCGTAAACACACACTGAGACAACATGAAACAGCAAGGGGTCTTCAGGCCCGACCTACACTGCCTGTCTTATACTGCACTTTTGCTGTCCAATATGGTGGCCATTGTAAGCGTCACCGCTGCTGTTGTTCAACTGGACAAGTTACTGTATCTGTCGGAGTACAATACCAGCAAAATTGGACAAAACTGGACTATCCAGACTCGTACCATGGTCAGACAATACAAGTCATATTGAAAAGACAGGTGTAAACATTTCACGTATGAAGACATACAAGACTGAACAGCTGTCAGGCAAGAACACAACAGACAAGGAGCCAGCAAAGTAAAAGACAAACTCAACAATATTGATGTAATACTTAATGTGTGTATTTCAATGTAAAATGTTTTTGTTTTATAAAATGTTAGAAACCAACACCATAGGACATGGTAAAGTAGTAGACTTTTCTTATTTCTTAATGTAGAATGAACCAAACCAGAAATTCTGCAGATACCCGAGTTGCAAAGTTCAGAATGTATTTATTAAACTGCACTGTAAACCATTTCTTCTCTGTATATTCATGCATTTCTTTTCAAATTGTTAGGACAAATAAACACGTTGAACTGTTGAACTTGTATATGTGCATGCTTGTAAATGCTTATGTCTGAGAGAGAGAGAGAGACCGTGTGCATGAAAGTGTGAAAAACAGAGCTTTACTCCTTCCTTTACCTCACCATCAAAGCCTATCTGTAAAACATGAAGGAAGACATTGTGGTTAATTATCTTTGTGTCTTCTGTTAAATCAAACTGAGATTGTGATGGTAAACATTTGACAGAAAACACAACAGTCTACACATATTTCCTTTTTATTTTATTTTAAATGATAAATTGTTAGATAAAGGCATTATGCTTCATTCTGAAGGTATACAGAGCTCCCCAAATGAAGAGTGTGCTTCATGAAGCAAAGCAAAATCAAGCACAGAACTGCATAGATAATATCTTTAAATATTCTCAACCTATTCTGAGGCACCCAGATGCACAAAGGCCCTTTTCTTGTTTTTAATATCTTTGGTGCCAACTCAAAACGTAGCATAAAAACTCTTCATCTACGGTGTAACAGATAGCGTGTGCTACACCACCCGAGTTGAGCATTGAAGATACACTGCTGGGTTAACTATTTACAAATACTGCCCTCCTCTGGTTAAGACAGGGAATCTATATTCTCTGAGACACATGGTGAGCGTTAAGCGCCCCGCTGCTGTTAAGATCACAGTGAGCAGTTTATTTGGGATAATGCATCGTAAAATGTAGCTACATTATCAGTTTGAGTTGCAAGA
Source organism: Maccullochella peelii (assembly GCA_002120245.1). Classification (NCBI taxonomy): domain Eukaryota; kingdom Metazoa; phylum Chordata; class Actinopteri; order Centrarchiformes; family Percichthyidae; genus Maccullochella; species Maccullochella peelii. Next base: position 39,216 of record LKNJ01003659.1, read on the forward strand.
TTTTTTTTTTCTCCACATAGAGAATGAACTGCAATGACGAAAGACCCTCAAAGTGCCTCTCAGTGCTGATGTTTATCTAAGTGCTATATGTGTCTGCAGTGTGAGCATTTAGGGACTGTACGCAAATTATTAGGGTGGTAAGGGGGGGGATGAACATTATATTTCACTTTATTTTTTAAAAGCATAGTTATTAATATTTCCACTGGACCCTCCCCTTGATTCAGAGAAAAACTGCAACCTCCTCCCCACAAATCCTTAAAGTAATATAAAACTATCCAATTGTTAATAAATTTTGCTGTTAATAACTAAAAGTGTACAAATAGTTTAAAATGGTTGGCTCCGATTTAAACCTTAATGTGTTAATGGAATAATAATTTTCACATAGTCACCAAATCGCATATATATATATATATAAAAAGTAAAGAAAGACATATATATATATATTCTAGTCTTTCTTTACTTTTTCTATTATTTTTTAAGTGCTAACTGGAGAGATAACTTTCAATTAATAAAAAAAACATAATCTTCCCCCTTTTCTGACCCCCCCAATACTTTTCGTACATTCTCTTAAAGAAAAACAAAAAAATCCACCCTTAGATAGTTCACAGCAGCTCATAGTGATCAGTCCACGCCTCCATTTATCTCCATCTGTCTGTGCACTCAGCCTCCGTTACCAGGTGTGAATTAGAATAAAAAGCTGTAGTTAAGCAGTCACAAGGTCGATATAATCTCTTTTGTCCGGTGACCTCAATACTGAAATAATGACAGTGTTGAGAGACACTTTTTCTTTATCTAGAATGAAGACACAGAAAGATTGTTATCCTCTGTACTGTAATGAATGTGGGTCTGATATATTTGATGTGGTTTTCTGGCTCTATAAAAATGGCCCCATTAGATCAGAATAAAATGTAATGCTTATTCTGCCAGAGTCAAGAGTTGTGAGAGAAATCTCACTTTCAGTCATCAGTTGTGGTGCAAAGTTCAATGAATGCTGTAATTTTAAATTCATATTAAGCCTGATGGTAGTTGGATGGTGAATGACACAGATGTTGTTTCTGTAACGTCACCAGTGTTATCAGAAACGAGCCGGTGACAGAGTTACGGTGTGATAGTCGGGATGCTGCGAGATCTCTTCATGATGAGACGCACCTCCACGTCAGGGAGGCTGTCCTGTTTTGTCTGGGCGCAGCCCTCGTCTGCCGCCGCCATGTGCAGGTCGAAGCGCAGCGACACCGACTTCTTCCGTAGCTTGGGGTTCCCTCTGAAGAAGGAGCCTTCCCACTGCTTTATCACCTTGTCAATCTTCTCTGTCCTGGTAGGAAAGAGGTTAGAAGTCGCGGCAACAAAACGTGATTATGATACATGATAAATGTCACATCAGATTATTTGGACAATGCATGGTCACTAAGAAAAAATGTTCTGAGTAGGTTGTTTTTTATGTTCTAGGTTTCTATTCTCATGAAAAACATGTTTTCTTTTGTTCAGGAACATTTATAACAGTCTATTTCTTTCTTTCTTTCTTTCTTTATTTATAGTATTATTGTGTGTCATGTGTGGGATGGGCCATTTCAGTGGTACTGTATGACAAAAAACAATAAATTAATTTATGCATGATACCACCTGATTGCACAGTGACACTAGGGGGCAGCAAGGGAGCTTTAATTGCCTTAGATGTGACCTGGTATAAGAGCTATATAACAGAACATGCACCTACTTTGTAATAAAATGCAACCAGTCGGGCACTGAATAGACTCACTGAAGATCGGGACCTGGGCTCTTTGTTCATATCAGCCAAACTAAATTCAAAATGATGCAAGTCTCATGTGTAGAGACTCTGCCTCTGCAGAAGAGGCAAGCACTGTATATGCAAGTGTGTCACTACATAAACAGGGTAACCTAACAGATGATCGTAGCTGGGAAAAGGGAAGGTTTGAGCATTGGTACCATATATTTGTTGGGCTTTTAGAAGGAGAGTCGCAAAAGGTGTAGCCTTGGGTAAATGAATGTAGGAGATGTTGGTTACCTTGGGCCTTAAAGGACTATCAGTTGGGTTTTTTTATCCACCTGGGGGCAGCGCAACAAGCTGTAAACACAACATTGCCATATTATCACCTTATAAAGCTGATATGGTGGGCTTGTTGGCAAACAGTTACCTATTTATACATCCACAGAGCAACTTTAGCATTCATTTGGAGTCATGTTTCTGGCCACCTGATGAATGCAAGTCCAATATGTCCTCTCCTTGTAGCTCTGTTTTTGATCTACCACTACGTTAACCAGCTAACTAACTCGCTACCGTGTCTGTCTGTCGTTTGGTGCTGGGCAGATGAGAGTGAACCAAAACAGTACATGCTTGCGAGCTGTAAAATCTAAACCATCAGCTGAAAAAATGCTGTGTTTAGCGGAGGCGAAATGCAGAGTCGGACAGTAATTCTCTGGGGATTCGTCACTACGAGCAACCCCTTTGAATAAATGTTAAAAAAAACAAAAAACAGACTAGTGCAGTTTTAACAAGTAATAGCTAGCCCGTACCACTACAGCAAACATCACAATGTGTAGCACTCTTGCCTAGTATAACAGCAATTCAATGGACTGCATTTACATATATTATCCAAAGTGCTTTGCAATTTTCCTCTCATTCACACACACACACACACACACACACGCGCACACACACACACACACACACACACACACACACACAGTGGTCTGACCATCAGTAGCAATTAACCACAAAGAGCCCATCTACTGTCCATTGTAACCTGCTGACAGCATTTGCAGTGACTAGAAAAATGTTGTCTAGTATCATGAACCTCAGTTCCATTATCACCACAGCTTTTGACTACAGGTGGGATGTAAACAACATGAGGGCATGCACATTATGAATGTTTTCAACTGTATACAGTGCTGCAGGGACGATGTGTTCTTGTTAGCATCATCCCAGTTCCCTCCACAAAAGCCAATGGGATTTTTCCATTGGATTTTGGATCATTGTAGAAAATAAGACACGTAAAAGATTCAAAATTCACCAGTGGGGTATTTACTGTCATATTTTATGTCGTGGAACAAAATGTGAAAATCTCTCAAGCTTGTGTTAACCACAGACCAAAAACCCATTGACTTTAGGACTCATTCTGTGAGGTATTTTTAATGGTTTGGGTAATACTGGTTCCATCAGTACTTACAGATAAATGCCTTGACACTGGAGCATTACCTGACAAAGTAGTGGACCAACTTAACTCATTTGAATTTTGTCAGTGACAGAAATTATTCCAGAAGGATTTAAAGAACATTTAGGTAAAATAAATTTAGTGGGCTGGTCACCAAAGTCCCTCGATATCATTAAAGAATCAATCAAGTGACAGAGTGACTTGTACTATGTTCTGATCACAGCTAAAAGACAAAGTACATGTTCTGGCAGAGGGCCTGGGTTCGTGTGTAGCTCTCTGTGGACATTATGCATGCATGTGTGTGTACGTGTTGCTTTTTGGATGCGTGCATGTGGTTGGTAACACCTGAAGCATGAACAAAGAATTCCACCCATGTCTCATCCAACAATAACAGGTGCCACGCCCTGAAGACTCCACACCAAGCGGGTATCTCCACATCAAACACAAGCCATTAGAGGAGGAAAATTCCCATGCAGGGCTATGATGAATTACTCATGGGAACCTGTGCAGCCAACTGAACGTTTTATGCCTCTTAACTTGTTTGAGGTGTAAACGTAATTGCTTTGAGAGTTTGTGCATCTTGTCTTCTGGACCAGATGTCGCCCGTGTGGAGAGGACGTGGATGATTGTGTCATTATAAACTATGAGTCAATAAAACCCTAACTGAGTCAAAGCCTGAGAGGCGAAGGCTTCAGGAGAGCAAGCAAACAAGATGGCGTTTATCTGGGTAGTGTAGAACAGTGTGCTCTAAAGTGATGCTGTTAGTGCTTGCTGCTAGAAAATGCCTACATGTCAGACTGAACCAAAGGTGCTGACTACAGGTCAACAGGGCGCAAAAAGATCAATACTTACTCGATGGTGCCGTGACCCTCTGCGCTCTCTCGCACCACGTTACCCTGAAGAATCTCCTGAGTCTTCACAGTGGAGATTGGCAAGTCTTCATCTTGCTCTGGCTCTGTGAGAAGACATTGATGACAAATCATAACAAGACATGACTGTAGCATGACTGTGTGTGTGTGTGTGTGTGTGTGTGTGTGTGTGTGTGTGTGTGTGTGTTACCTGTGAGTATCACAAGGCTTTGCTGTCTGTGCAATATGCGTTTCTTTAGCCCACTGTCTTCTGGGAGGAGTGAAGGTATTTCAGGAAGGGGCTCAGACTTGGGTTCGTCCGGAGTAACAGCAGGGTCGCTGAAGCCATTCTCTAGCGCGTTCTCCTTTGGCCCCTCCATGGAAGACCTCCAGGGCCGCAGACCCATTGGCTGCCCGTTACGACCCATGTACCTGGAGGCAGAAGGGTAGCGTACAGAGTAATAACCAAAGGGTATGTGGATTGTATGTATGTATGTATGTATGCATGCATGCATGTTGGTTGAATGCTTGTTCACTTTCTTGCAGTAGTTAGATGAGAGGATCGTTGCCACTTTCATGTATGTACAGTAAATATGAAGCTACAACCAGGAGACAGTTAGCTTAGCTTAGCATGAAGACAGGAAACGGATAGCCTGGCTCTGTCCAAAGGTAAAGCAATGTGCCTACCAGCACCTCTAAAGCTCACTAATTGATACGCTATATTGCATTTGTTTAATGCGTAAAACCAAAGATCGACAAGTTGTGAAACCACAACAAGCCCCTTTTTCCAGTCTTTACACCAAGCTAAGCTAATTGCCCGCTGGCTGCAGCTACATATTTAATAGACAGAGAAAGTGGGTAAACTTACTGTATTTCCCAAAATGTCTAATTATTCCTTTAACATGACTTCTGGTAACCTATAAAATATCAGGAAATTCCACACTCGCCACACTCCTTTACAGCTGTGAAGCCTGGACCACCCACATCCACCACATCAAGGCACATCAGATGGTTGATACGGGATGTCTGCAACGCATCAGTGAAATTACCTGGCAGAGGTGGGTGCCTCATATTTATCTTCAGGCTAAAACCAACAGGATTATGACAATAATCAACCAACAGCAATAATCCTGGCAAGGGCTTGTCAGGGACGCCCCAAGATTCTTTACAGGCAATTATGCCATCCATGAACAGCGGTTAGCAGGAGGCTCGAAAAGGGCTAAGAAGACCAGGTAAAAACCTGGAGAACGTTGCTGCAGATGGGAACACCTGGTGGCAGGTCTGCCAGAGGCTAATGGATGGGAGGACAGCAGGCGTATATCCACAATTACCCTGAAACACTCGATTCATGGTCTTCTTGAAATACTTGCATTAGTGCTGCTGCTACTTCCAGGGCCAACTAGGCGTTCAAAAGGATTAAATTTGAAAAAGGAATTTGGCAACATGAGCTGACAAACTGAAAGAGTATGAACTTTTTTTTAACCAATGCAAAGAAATTCATGGTCCTCAGAGGATACATCCTAATGACTTTTTTAATCCCTTACATTTCCTCTAGCGCCACCATGAGATTGATATTTGTGTTTTTTAGTGAAATGTCTCAACAACTATTGGATGGATCGCCATGAAACTTGATTCAGACGTTCATGATCCCCACAGGATGAATTGTAATAACTTTGATGAATCTGACTCTTCATTTAGCACCATCATCATCAAAACACTTCATTCCCATCAGCCTCAGCTGTACTTGTTAGCATGCTAACACACTAAACTGCATTGTCATTGTGAGCATGTTGGCATGTGGATGTTAGCATTTAGCTCAAAGCAGTGCTGTGCCTAAGTATAGTCTATAGTAGAGTCTTCATATAGAAAAGAGTTTCAACCACAAATACATATGAACTATCTTTGCACAGCCTGAACAAGCCCCTGGATGGTTAAAAGATGATATAAAAGTATTGTGCACTGACCTTTCAGTATTATCTTTTGTGCCTTTTATTTGTTTGAGTTGCTTTGGGGTTTTATGTGTTCAGATGCTTCAGAAAGAAAGAGTTGATTTCACTCTATGAGGATGCTCAGATCTCATCTCTTTTTTTGTCACATTGCCCTTTGAGCCGCCGCTTGCTACCCACTCCGTCGCCACCCTTCTCAAATATGAAGAAACAATGCAAATTTCAGATGCCACGTCCTGTCTCTCCGTGCATCAGTGATGTCAGTCAAAGTCATATTCTGAATGAATGCATCTGCAAGCTAAAGAAAAAGGCAGCACCTCTGCAAAAGACATAAAACCAAATCACCTAACTATGAAATGACAATCACCTGATTGATGCAGGAGCTCGGTGTGAGACGTCTTGCTGTCATGTTATCGTTTGTGCTTTTGTACGTATAAATTTCTGCTCAATTCCAATCACTGTTGTAACATGTCACGATGTTGCTCGGCAGAGAATGTCTCAACCTGCAATTACTGTGAACTTTCAGTTTCTATACAGATGGATTCTACATGATCCATGACAGAATAGTGGGCTCACTGAAAATGCCAACACATGACATTAAATCTTTGACAGCTATATAAAGGAATAAAGAAATAACTGTGATTACTTTGTTCTTTAGTGCTGAGGAAGAATTTTTCCGTCTTACTCATGTCAGTGAATGAGTGTGTGTGTGTGTGTCTGATTTTCAGATGCACACTTAACCAAACTGCTACATAAAAATGTTTATTTCTGCACTGTTCCTTTTCGCTGTTTTGAAGGTGAAGCTGCTCCAGTGTTCTGGAAAAACCTACAAACTTTCCTGGTTGGCAATGAAACCACAAAATTCCAACTGATTCCTGTTTCTATTTCTTTCTCTGCCTCTTGCCCTCACCTGCCCTCTTCACGCTCCAGCAGACGTCGGTAAGTAGAGATCTCTCGCTCCAGCCTCATCTTGGTGTTAAGGAGCTGGCTGTGGCGCTGGCGCTGGGTGGCCAGCCCGTTCCTCACCTGGTCCAGTTCGCTCTCCAGCCCAGCAATCACCTGGGAAAGGTCCTGCAGCTGGCTGGAGTACAGCCTCTGGGTGTTCTGCAGGGAGCTCTCCAGGCCTTTCTCCTGAAAAGCAAGAGGCATGGAGCCATTATCTTTATGTTTTTAAATAACTCCACAAGAACCATGTAGAAACTAGTAATGTTATAACTGTGCATAGTGTACAGTGCCAGTTATGTTGGTCAACTCGGTCTGGCCAAGCCCTAGCCCCCGCTGCCAGGAACTGAACCCAGGTCTCTGCAGTGTTGAGCCACCAAGGACACTTTTGGCCATTTTTGTGGGTGTGAAATGCTGTTGAAATGTATCCATGAAACACTTAATATGCACTTATTCATATTATATTTGTTTGTTATCATAACACATGTCAATTGCCACCAAAATCAATATCCATGACAGAATGTAATGACTTACCAGATTATATGCAAAATGTTGTTACATTATGTACTCAACATTTTATTACATTACGGTTATTACATTGTGAGTTTTAGCCAGACACACCCAGAGGATGAGTCCTAATGACTTTGGTGATCCTCTAACTTTTCCTCTAGCGCCCCCATGAGGTTGACATTTTTGTTTTTACTGAAATATCTCGACAAATATTGGATAGATTGCAATGAAATTTGGTACGCACATTCATGTCTCCCTAAGGATGAATCGTAGTAACTTCGGTGATTCTCTTGACTTTTCACCCAGTGCCATCATCAGGTCAACATTTTTCTTTGTCCAATACTTTAGTTTATTTGGTTTGTGACTGTTGTGGCTATTTTGTAATCCCACTCTGACAACGAGGAACGAGACAAAAATCTCTTACAGTACTGTCACACTTTTAATGCTCAGAGCATGGTACACAAGACAAAGGTTAGTTTGTAATATGCACACCGAGGGGAAGCTGCCTTCTCTCTTTATTCTTTGGCTCGGCCTCCCCTTCTGATCAAGGTTGCTTCTTTCAGTTAGCATCTTGCGTGCCTTTGTTCTCAAGACAAAGGGCTCGTAAGCCAAAGGTCAGGATCATTCAGTCAAAGGTTACATTATACAGCATTCAGCATGATCAAACATAAAGTAAGTTACCAGGATCAAACGTAATTTCACTTACAATGACCAAATATCAGCCTCAGCTGTACTTTGTGTTTAGTGCTAATTAGCAAATGCTAACATGCTAAATTAAAATGGCGAACATGGTAAACGTTATACCTGCTAAACATCAGTATTTTAGCACACTTAGGTTAGCATTAAGCTCAAAGCACCGCCGTGCCCAAGTACAGCCTCACAGATCCACTAGCTTAGCATGGCTAAGTCTTGTTATCATATTTTAAATCACATTATATGCAGTTATTACATTATCAGTTTTAGCAGACCTTACTGGTGGTTTTGCACCTTTTACCCAATTACAAATTGCACACACATTACTGCAGGCTATTTTCCAGTAGCTGCTCGCAACCTGCCACATGATAACTTAACTCTTACAATAAATCAATAACGGCAGCTGAATATTTGTTTTCGGAGATGTTCTTGTTTCAAGTCTCTGCTAATTATTATCATACAGTAGTAAATCAAGGAATCAATAGAAATCAAGGGGTGATTGGAAGGTAAAATCCTATGGAAAGCTTTGGAAAATGGTTGACTGGTATGTAAAATACATGCAATTTGTAGTTAATGGTCTGAAACATCAAACCAAACCACCAATGTCCCATCTCATCCGCGTAGCTTTACGGTGTATGTTATGCTATATCCTATGATACTAAAATATGTTCTGTTTCTGTCATTATCATTATCGTATCACTTCTACAAAGTCAACACATGCAATCTGCCACTTTCCATGGAAGAAGTGTTATCAGTGCGATAGCTGGAGAGTTGGCCGTGGTGATTTGTGACGGTGTGTGTTTTCTTACCAAAGCGTGTAGGGTCTCAATCTCCACCTGCAGGGAGTGCCACTGCTTCCTGGCCTCAGCTAGCTCGGCCCGGGCCTCCCTCAGGGCGGCGCCGCCGAGGCTCACCTGCGCCCACGCTGCCTCCTCCTGGGCAAGGTGACAGGGATCAGACATTAAAAGAGGGACAAGAACTCCAACGCAACCACAGCTGCCACATAAACAGAACAAACACAAATCTTCACCCTCATGGGAAAATGTGGAGGAACTGTTTTTCTATGCAGTAGCTGATGGTATGTGGATTGTTAGAATTAATAGCTGTACTAGATAAATGAAACAGATGAGAAGTGAGAACAACACACAGACACACACCCTGTGGGTAACAGTCGCTTCCCACTGGCACTCAGTCAGAAAGTCAGAGGAGAAGCCGCCACAGGTGGTGCTGTTGGTAGTGTGTGTTTCAGTTTAGGTAAACAGACAGCGAAGCAGACACCCAGGCCTGTGTGTACAGCTGTGTGTACACACTGTACAACTGCTAGGCGTTTCACACCCTCTGTCCTCACCCCCGTTCAAATGCAGTGAAGCAGCCTCAGCACAGTTGTGACAATGTTTTGACGGTAAAAACAAAAGAAGATGACTCAAGTTATGTAAGTTATTCTCTGATTAATGATTCTCATTTTCTGTTTCAATGCATAAAGTCTATTTTAATTAATAGGAAAATGATGTGATAAGTACATTTAGGCAGAGATGATCCCACATCACTTCATTACTGATAACACTGGCCAACAAGCTGGATGTCAAAGGAAAGGGAATTATTATTCTATCTGTCATCTCAGGCAGTGATGGAAGAGGTACTGAACTTACCAACTAAAAGTAGCAACACCGCAGTGTAAAAGCACAGAAGTATTACCAGTAACATGTACTTGAATTATCAAAAGTTAAAGTACTTATGATGCAGAATGGCTCCTCTCACAGTGTTATGGAGTTCGTGCAGTCAAGGTGAAGCTAATTTAAATTACTTTATATACTGTTGGGGGGTTTAATAAACAGTGCATCATGTCTTATTTTTTGATTATCATCATAGTTTGTATTTAAAATCTTAATCTGCAAAGTAACTAGTAACTATGGTTGTCAAATACATTTTTTTGAGTAAAAAGTACGTAAGAGATTTCTCTCTGAAATGTAGAGAAGCAGAAACATAAGGTAGCATCAAGTGGAAGTACCTTTAAATTGTACTTAAATACTTCCACAATTGATCTCAGGTGATATTTCAGACTTCACTGGTCTGATTTTGACAAACTACTGGTGTATGTATTTATACATGTTGTTACTGACATAGTTTCCATTACAGAGATGGTTTTGTGTGTATCATGCGCCGTGCTTCAGGACGCACATGCACAACGCAACACACATTCCTGCCACTGGTTTCACACTGTTCTACTGATTGACAGTTGCTACCGGTAACAAGGTAAAAAACAATGTGCCAACAAAGGCAGGGAGGTTAGCAAACGTGGATGTAAACGATGCAGAATTTATATCCAAAAAATCAGCTTTGCTAATGTTTTATGAGGAAGGAAATGCATTCAACACATTCAAGACCTCGAGGATACACACAATGCATTTTACACCGAAGACAAACATAACTTTTGTTTGTTTCGAAAAACCTCCACAGGGCACCTTTAAGGTTAAAAGGGGTCACTGAAAATGACGATGGATGTCATGTAGTTTTGGTTTTGACTCTTCACTCTAGTTTGCACTCCAACTTTGCCAACTCATGAAGTAAACAATGCAACTGTTCCCAGGAAGCACAGGTTTCCCCTGTATAATATCGTAACATTCAGCTGACTGCATGTGAATATGCCCAGTATAGCACTTTTTACTCAAACAGAAAGTGCCTTATTAAATAAATAGCCATAAATATCACCGATGATAACTATGGACATCATGCAGGCTTTTGACTGCAGCATTGTGTAACCGTTACTTTAGTGGGACAGACAGAAGGTCTGATGTAAACGGCACTTCATAAAACCTTCTCCATCTTAGCACTGTGGTGTTGCAGCCCTTGGCGAAGGCACTTTTTATGTCGCTGTCAGACCAAAGCCATTGTGCTCTGGCACAGGAACACTGGGATAATAAAAGGGACCCAGACTGCACTTTTTCCCACTTTTTCCCATAATAACAAAAAAAGGGACAGAGACAATCACACAAAAACATACAGAAACCTGCAAGAAGACACACACATTCATAAAAAAGGAGGGAGAGGCATGGTGAGTCCCAAGCCTACAGCGTCTCACCACAGTCAGCAAACACTCTATTAATCATTTAACTCCAGCCCTGCATAAGCATCAGTCTGCCTATTGGACAGCCTGGAGTTGGTCTTGAGGGTGCGTCTGGCTGGCAGAGGGCCAGGACAACATGAGAGCAGCACAGAAAAAAAAGACAAGTGAAGACGCAGGAGTGGATGCGTACCTCACTGAGAGCTCCTCCGTGTGTTCTGGATGCTGCTGCTGCTCCAGAGCGGCTAGGCCCGACCAAGCCAGGGAGTGGATTTGACACGGCGCCCAGGTTGAGGTGCCTCTCGCCCGGGCCGGGAAGTCTGCTGTGATCGCACTGCGCTCTGAGTCGGTCGAGGAGCTGGGCGAGCTCCATCCCTGTGCCATCCTCCTCCCCTCCTGCTGCTGCTGCTGCTGCTGCTGTGGCCGTCTCTAACAGAGCATCGCAGGATTCGGCCCGCTGCAGCTGTAGAGCCCGGGCTGCCTGCAGACAGCCAACCAGAGGGAGGAAGAGGGGGAGAGAGAGAGAGAGAGAGAGAGAGACAGAGAGAGAGAGAGAGAGAGAGAGAGAGAGATGGCGAAAGGGTGAGAAGAGAGTGAGTGATGTAAAGAGTGAGAAATACAAGAGAAAAACAAGACAAAGAGGGAGATGAAACTAGTTTGTGAATGAATGCAAAGGAGAAAAAGAGGCAAGAGCGATGTGTGTGTGTGTGTGTGTGTGTGTGTGTGTGTGTCATGCATGCAGGAAAAGATACTGGAGGGGGGGGTATTAGTCAGCAGGAATAAGAAAACGAAAAGAAGGAGGTAAGAAAGGAAGGCGAGAGGAGGGGTGGATGAGTTCAGAGTAAAGGGACGAGGAATCAGACTCTCACACATGACGTCAGGGCTAATTTTCCTGTTCTAATAACAATAGCTAATAATAACACATTTACATTCAGCATCTTACAACACATAGTTAATTATCTACTCTCCTGGTATAAAACCACTGTCCGGGTCAGGGTTGTGTAGCGTAAAGAAGAACATCTCAAATGTCCTTTTCCCTCAACCTCTGTGGTCAAATTTAGTACCAACACTCACAGATCTCACGCAGCTTCTGGTCAGTCAGTCATGTGACCTTTTAGAAATCACATAACATGGCATTTCCAACAAAGTACTGTACAAAGCCGTGCTGCTGCTCAACGGTGCTTTGAGCTACATGCTAATATTAGCATGCTAACATGCTCAAAATGATAACGCTAACCTGCTGATGTTATATAGGTGCAATGTTGTCACCATGCTCACCATCCTAGTTTAGCGTGTTAGCATGCTAACATTTGCTAATTGGCACTAAACACAAAGTACAGCTGAGGCCGAGGGGAATGTCATTAGTTTTGCATTTGTTCTTAATGGGGATCACTGCAATTATTACAATTAACGTGTCCTGACTTGGGAATGATAATGTACAAAATTTCATGAAAATCCTCCATCCATCCATCCCTCGAATCTACCAGGAGAGACTGCCTGAGGCTTGTCTCACCCTGTACAACCCCTCTGTAGGAGAGATCAACCCTAACAGAAGTTGGCAATGCTAAATGAGTCCAACAATGTGCAACTGCTCAACTTCACAGAGAAGCTCCCAACTCCATTTACCAATTAAGAGGGTCATTTCCTCTAATGTCCACAACACCAGTCTTTCCTGCTGCTGCCTCCTGCCCAGAAGATCCTGTATGTGAGCCCTAAACTTTGCCTTACAGTTACTGGGTTATCCAGCCACCAGATGTTTGCCTGCAAGGTTCTCCCTGATGTTATTGAACCAATTAGAGGGGTCACATTTTGCCTTCTTCATACTAAGAGTTTAGGTTCCTGACAACAGGTTTCAATTCCAGAAGGAGCTATAAATTTAATCTTATTCGTATTGGCATCCCAATCTTATGAAGAGACATGTACTCCACTGTCAGGCTGTCAAAATGGAAAGTTACATTTTGTTTTTATTGCCTGGATAAATAAAGGGTACATAATGTGAGACGGTGCATACAGATGGAAAAGCACCATCATAAAGAAAGATAGACAGGCAGATAGAAAGAGGAAGGCAGAGTGAAACAGGCAGAAAGAAAAGGATGTCGTGACAGGCATTTGCAGTACATTTAGTGACCTCAAACTCCTGGTGCATCTCCTGCAGCTTGGTCGTGGAGTGCCGAAGGTCTGCCTGCAGCGCCTTGCTGCTCTGATCCGCCTGTCTCTTCGAATCCCTGAGCGCAGCCACCAGTTGCTCCAGACGCACGGTGTTCCTCTCCTCCGTCTCACACCTGTGATGTGATGTCAACAGCCAAGGCGCCCAGTTCAGTGTTTAAACACAGGGAGGAAAGGGAGAAAATACATTTATTCAAATCGAGTGCAACAGAGGTTTTATTTCCCTGAAGTATCGACACATTCCTCAGTCTTAAGTACCCAGTTTAACTTGATTTCAAAGGGATTCGAACAAGGGAGGATCCACTAAGTGGCTGAAGATTGTGGCTTCAGCTGAAAGATCCCATTTTGGTGCATGGCAGTGAAGGAGGTGATGCAGAAATCATAACTACTAAGTAAAAAGGACAAAAAAGGGCCTTGACATCATTTAAGTGTGTCATAAACAGAGTCCAGAGTCTCACAGACTCTCAGCTGGTCAGGAGACACATCAGGCGGAGCTATAAATAGAACAGGTAGCAGCGTGTCCTTCAGGGGTTAATGCCAGACGGGGGGGNGGGGGGTCACTCTGCATCAATACATAAGTGAAAGTGCTGACGTGGCACAAAGCCCGGACTGGATTTGTATGCAGGTTGGCTCACGGGAGCGGGAGCTGTCCTGAGTTAGATAACAGTGGAAAAGCACTGCAGCAGGATGAAAACAGGAAGTCTCTAGTTATGCTACAGCTATGCTTTTATTTTTCTGATCCCTTTGGACATAAACTGTATGAATAAGTGTCATATGTTTACGGGATGAGATCAAATGCCTAATTTACTCATCAATAAGCCCCAGACTGTATTGATCAAGGGAGAGAGGGGCGTACAGCCAAATATAGCTGACCTGGCCTGGATGGCAGCAGCTCTGGACTTCATGCTGTCAGACTGTAATGCCAGCTGGGCGTTCTCCATCAGTAGTTTACCAACCTGACAAAAATACAGTAACACAAGATTAGAGTCAGGAGTGTGCAAAAACAATTCAAAGGCAACTCTACAGCCGTCAAAGTGACTTTGTTTCTCTGAAAATGTAAGTCGGTGCTGTTGGTTCGGCCTGAAGCAGGTCGACTGAAACAGAAGTAAAAGATTAACATTATGTCATGTATTATTATATTGTGTTATTTTTCACTACCACATGTATGTTTGTTTGTAAGAACTCTACATAATAAAGCAACAGGCCTTTTCCACAGCAGACATTTTGACTTGTCATAGTAGGAAAAGCACAGGAGTTACTAACAACAGTAACGGTGGCTCTGTTCCATTCAAGCGTCCCAGTAAGCCATGACCGGGACCCTGAAACTGGAGCAGCTAAATGGAATTCAGCCATCATTAACTTGTGCTTTTCCTACTGTGACGTGTCAGTATGTCTTCTGTGAAAAAGGACTACAGGAGGAATAACCTTTATATCAGCGATGCTTATGTATCTGCTTTTTATACAGTAGCACGTTTTGATGCAGACTTATTCATTATTATGTTTGGTCTCCTGTTTTATTATGAATTGCTTTGGTCTCCTTCATTAAGCCAAATTAACTTCCTTTGTTGACGGGTAGGGGGGACCGGGGCTAGCTGCGTCTCGCTAAAATTCATGGAGTGTCATGAGCTGAGATCATTATTACACAACTGGAATCAAAAAAACATTTCAAAAATACCTAATATTTTCATTCTATTCAATTCAGTTCAGTTTTATTTATATAGCGCCATATCATAA
>LKNJ01003660.1:1982-42832 GCA_002120245.1 Maccullochella peelii
ACAGTTTTATATATACTATATAATATAAATAAAGCTTCCTTGCTTATCCTTGATGAGATCCACTCCATGTTGAATAATGTGGATTAGTGTCAGTAAATACTGACATTGCCTTCATCTTTCAGTGGTACACAGACAAGGACCATGGGCTCGGAGGCTCAGCCAATCAACACGTCTACACCCACATGAGTCACTTCCTGCAGAGGTGCTTTGCATGAAGTTCACTGGATCACCACGATCTCTTTTAATTGTCTCGTGTGAAAAAAAAATTCCCAAAATAATTCTTGGGATAAAGACTTTAAATGTAAATGAAGTGCTCCAGCTCTCAGGGAAAAGTCCTGAGGAGAAACTTAATGAGTAAAAAGTCATAATGTCATTCTGTGTCTGTGAAATTTTGACTTGCATAGTTTCAGTCAGAAAAATGAACAGACTGTTAAATTATAACTGATATTTTTACTTGTAACACATCTACAGGTAAAATGTGATTTTTTTAAAAGTTTGTTTCATGAATTTAACTTTTAAAAAGGTTGTTACTTGACCTGGGGAAGAATATAGGTTGTGAATGTGAAGGTTGAAAATGTTCTGAAGTGTAACTGTACTTGGACATGAAGAGTATTTAGAGTATTGTAATTATGCCCAGAAACATAATGCACCACCGTGATTTTATACAGTTTGTTGACTGTTTGATGTAATAATTGTTTTGTAAAATAATCAAGGATTAAATCATGAGAACCTCTTTATTTGAAATATATATAAATATGTGCTTCTTTAGTTTAGCATGGTAGCATGCCAACATTTGCTAATTAGCAATAAACACAAAGTAGCCTACAGCTGAGGCTGATGGGAATGCCATTAGTTTTGCAGGTATTTGGTCATAAACCAAAGTATTGGACAAATAAAAAGGTTGAGAGATCAACAAATTACAATTCATCCTAAGGGGAACATGAATCCTGTATCCAATTTCATGGCAATCCATGCAATAGAGGTTGAGACATTTCACTTAAAACCACAAATGTGAACCTCATGGTGGGGCTAGAGGATAAGTCAGGAGATCACCAAAATCAATGGGATACATTGTCTGGTCACCATGAATGTCTGAAAACGTTTCTTTTTTCTTTTTTTGTGAAATGTCTTATCAGATTGATTGCCATGCAATTTGGTACAGAGATCCATTGGGGCTCATAGGATGAATTCTAATGACTTTGGTGATTCCCTAACTTTTCATCTAGCAGCACCAGCAGGTAAAAACTTTCACTTACCCCCCGAAATATCTCCTTGACGTTTTTGATTTTGAGGGAAATGTCCCAACAACTACTGGATGGATTGCCAGGAACAGGAACGGCACATATTCACGTTTCCGTCATGAGAAAATCACAATAACTCAGGTGGTAACCTTTCATCAGGTCTAATTAGCAAATGCAAATTTGAATTAGCGTGCTAACGCACTAAACTATGATGGTAAACATTATACCTAAAATCACTATGTTTGCATTGTCATTGTGAGCATGCTACAGTAGCATGCTCAAAACACCGTTGTCCTGAAGTACCGCCTCACAGAGCTGCTTCATGGCTGTAGACTCTGCATTCAGACCAAATCTGAGTGACACTACATGGCCATGCTGATTGTAGCACAAGTAGAAATACTATCCAGGAAACCCAACTTGAAGAGCGATACAACGTCAAGTGACTGTCTTTGTACTTCCTTGTGGCAGGGTTGAACAGCTGATGTACAGTCATCACGACGCCGATCGATCAGTCTCTCTTCCATCTTCACAGTTGCTCAGTAAACAGTGGAACATTACGGTAAACAGCTAATGCTACAATGCTACATGGTAAACAAAGTTCTTCTACACCTGGGCGTCAGCCGGTCTGACCGCCAGCGTGACATCAGTTGCGTTTCTCCAAAAGTTGATTCTGTTTTAACCTTTCGCACCACCGCAGCCTAAACGCACTACCCACGTTCAAATGAATGGGAGGACTGGCGTTTTCGCCGCAGCGCCTGATTTGGTCTGAATACAGCCTTAGTCTTGTTGAAGGAAAGGTTAAAGGATGGCTTGCTTAAAGGAGGAGGAGACTGCATCTTTATGTTTCCTTAAGAAGAGGAGTTGGAATCATGTATGGAGGACACTAGGTGCAATGTGTGAAATGATGTCAGACGAGGGAGAAAGGGAAATAAGTTCAAAATTATTAAAAATTGCAGGCGGGAAAAGAAAACTTGAGATGCTTTCACAGGTTTCAGGATTTACCTCAGGACAATTACTGACAGTAGGGTTCAGTACTCTTTTTATTGTATTGAATGAAACTTTGGGTCTATGGGAATTTGTGTAAATAATTGTGTTCTTTCAGCCTTGACACGATGCTGTCTTTTTCAACAAATAAAAATACATGTATGTGGGAGCCATATAGAAATACATGGACATTTACTTTTACAGAGCATCGATCTTTATTGAACGACAGCCCTTGTAAAATGGAGATAGTCACTGTGATTACATCAGATTGCCACTGATGCAAAAAAACGCTCAATATTTCCCATCTTTTAAATTTGATCGGAAAGAATCCACAAATACTGACTCATCTTCCAGATATGACAGCACACATATCACTTCCCATCATGATGACACAGTAGCACATTAAAGCATCCTCCCTACTTTCTGTTTAACAGGATGAGCTGAGCTTGTTTGATCTTAACACCTAAGTAGCAACAGGCATCACGCATGAATAGCATCTTTCCTTTCTGGACAAATGCTCGGCTTGTTGATTCGGCCGATGTGACGGGGCCCGTGTCTAATGGGTTGAGAGTAACAGGTTGACCTGGCAGAGTGGCAAAATTGACCAACCTGAGCAGATCCATCCCCCCTCCTCCTATTACAGTATATAAGACCAGAAAGTAAGAGAGGGGGGTTAGATACAGACACCAGCAACAAGCAGGGGAACTAACAGCACCGTTCTTTGGAAGGAAAGGAGAAAAGGTGAGTTGAATTTTGTTGCAACGGTGAAACCACTTTAGCTTTAGCTTTCTGATCCAATATGCAAACTTTCTCTTTGTGTGTGTGTGTGTGTGTGTGTACTGTTCTGTGGCATATAGGTTATAACCATGAAAAGCATCCACTCCCTGGCTGGTATCCTTCTGATTCTCGGCTTTGTCCAGAGCAGCTGGCAGGTTCCTCTGCAGGAGGCTGATGACAGCTCAAGGTACAGAAATCCCATTGAAACTAATGAGGTTATGTCGTTGTTTCAGGAAGCACAGGTTACGCTACTTTTAGTAGCTTTGTATTAAAACTACAGAGTACAGAAATGGGAAAAGTGTTTAAATCTGATTGAATTACAATTGTGGCACGGGTGGGTCATTTTACGTTAATTTCCAAATAGCAACACTTATAAGAGTCAGAGCCTGAGAGTGAGCATAGTTTGATATGAGAGTCTCCAAAGAACTTTACAAGTATGGAGTCCCAAAGAAGCCAAATCAACTGTGGCCAAACTGCAGGCACGTTGATCCAAAATCTGCAAAATGATGGGGGAAATCATGACAACAAATACTCAAACTGAACTTTCGCTATTTCACAAGCCCTGAATGTATTCCAAATAAAGAGGATAAAATAATTCAGCTAAGGATTAGTTGGGTTTTTTTTTTTTGAAAACCTACAGATAATAAAGGCACGACGTTATCAGAGGAACTTGAATTGAAATGCGATTCATTCCCATTTTTTTCTTCCTGTCATTCACTTTCTCCTAAAGAATTATGATGCTGTAAATGTGGATCATGACATTTCTAAAACACAGAACATTTTGGAAGAACAAATTGCAGCAAAGCAAAAATGGGATAATTAGGAATTAGGAAAATTAGAAATTGATACCGCTTCACATCTGTGGTGGAAAATATGCTTGGAAGATACCGACGCTGCATTTTATTACCCCAAATAAATATACTAAATATGACTCGTCTGCATCATCTTAAGTATTGTGGAGAAATCTATGCAAACTTAACCTGTATATTTTGGTCATGTGAAATGTTCGAATCATATTGGATTGGTGTTAAAAGGGGAAATGGAATGGAAATTTCTATGGCGCCAGACTGTATTTTATGTATCTTATTAGTTGTCACTCCTGAAATAATAAGGTATAATAAAAAATAAGGTAAATAACGCCCTTAAAAGTCATTGAAAGAAACTGGATGCAAAGGGAAAGCCCAAGTATAGACAAATTGAAAGAACTAGTACACATATATTTTTCCCTTTCTTCTATTTTTCTTGTTCTACACTATTAACTAACTACTATGTTTTTAGTCTGCACACAATTACTGTCTTTTTATTATTAGAGTCTGCACTATAACTGTTCAAACATGATGAATTGGAGGTTCTGAACCTAATAAGGACGTGAAGTAAATCAATGAAAATAAAGTATAAAAAATAAGTTGCTTTTACAGTGCTTTTTATAGTGAAACTTTGTAAATGTGAATGGGTATCATGCCGTTACAGGAGAGAGAGCATATAGTAACTGTTGAGGAAATTGATGCAATGGTATGTATTTGTAGAAAAGTTAAAAAAAAAAAAAAGACCCTATCTAACACATTTTACCTTATGTTCAAACTTACACTGAGTGCGATTCTCTCCCCTCCTGTAGTTTTGAGGCAGACGACACGTTAGCGGATGAGCCGAGGGAGCTGTCGAACATGAAGAGACACTCGGAGGGAACCTTCTCCAACGACTACAGCAAATACCTGGAGGACAGGAAGGCGCAGGACTTTGTTCAGTGGCTGATGAACAACAAGAGGAGCGGGTCAGTGTGGGATCCCTTTCAAAAAATAAGAACAATATTATAATAAGAATCTTATTGTAAAAAGCTTTGACTTGTTTGGCCCTGTTTCTTGAGCAATGAAACACTAGTTGTATTCAAGCTCAGGAGTGGCCAACAGCAGTGGGGGAAGAAGTGCTCAGATCTTTTACAACAATGTAAAAATACTCTGTTACAAGTAAAAGTCCTGCATTTACTACAGAAGTATTATCAGCTAAATATTCTTAAAGTATCAAAAGTAAAAGTACTCATTCTGCAGTAAAATGTCCCCTGTGACTGATATGTTATTGTATATGACATTATTAGATTAGATATGAATGAATAAGAAGCATTTTACAGTTAGAGGTGGAGCTAGTTAATCTACTTTAGATACAGTAGGTAGTGTAGTCCAGTGGTTCCCAACCTAGGGGTCGGGCCCCTCCAAAGGGAAGTACGTGACATTTTCTGACTAAGCCTTCAAACCAGTGAGAAGAACGCAGAGGGGAAAAAAGAAATACAAGAATCTCTAATGTGAAGAAGCAGAAAACTGTTCTAACGTTGGCAGAAAATAGTGTGTTCATGTAGGATCCTGTCACTCATAGTAAGAGGCTGATTGAGAAAAACATGTGTTTTAGGGCCTTTAATAATGCATAGTAAAATTACATGTTTTTTTTATGTAAATCTTAATCTTAAAAGTAACATTAAACAGGCTAAACATGTTTTATTGAGCTGTAAACTAAATGATATGACTGTACTGTGATGAAACACATCAATGCTGGTGTTAATATTGACATTTCTTACCATATGTATAAAAAACGGCATTTCATGGGTTGAAAATGGCTCAACACGCTATCTGCTGGTTTAAAGCAGCCCTGAACGTCACAGGGCCAATGCTGAAATAGAGTCAGCCGGTTGGGACCTGTCTACGTCATGAAATTTAGACTCTAATCAGTGTCAGTCAGTCTCCCCCGGGTCCCCTGACCCACACACACTACGTAGCCATGAGACCATGCCCCCTACAGTAGTTTTTGAGCAGAATTTGACGGTGTAGTTACACTTAAACTATAGCTGTCAGATACGACTTTTTACTTCAGACTCAAAAAGAATAGATGTTTAAAACTTTAAAATAATATCAAATATTCCAGTCCTTCCCACTAAGTCTCACTGTGTGTTTTTAGTGCTGCAAAAAAGCGCCACGCAGACGGGACCTTCACCAGCGACGTGAGCTCCTACCTCAAGGACCAGGCAATCAAAGACTTTGTTGCCAGGCTCAAGTCTGGACAAGCCCGCAGAGAGTAGGCTGCCCCTCCTTCCTTCTCCTCCTCCTACAGTACCAAAACCCCTAAAGGCCCGCCTGCCTGCCTGTGTCTGACTCCACCATGACGAGAGAGACAGAGAGATCAGCTGCTTCTTGCGCCGCTCCACCTTTTTTCCTTGCTTTGCTTTTTTTCTTGATGTTCCTTGTGTGTGTCGTGCTAAAATAAATCACCTGAACTTTTCCACTGCATTGATTGATAAGTTACTACACTGTGTGATCATTGTGTGACCTGATTGTTTTTGACACAAACATGCAAGCAGACAATGAACCAATCATGAAAGGATCACAGCAACACCATGCCTTCACTTATTAGGAAAATAACGAGAATACAAATTATGATTTTACCACACTGCAGGTAAATATTAGAGTTCAAATGACAGGTTTCCACATTGTGGGGCCACTGACCCTGAATGGGTAGTGCTTACATTGTGTGCCTGTGTACATACTCAGATCTGAAACGGACAGGCGGGGGGAAGCATTCAGCAGGAGGCATGTAGATGGGAGCTTCACCAGCGATGTGAACAAGGTGCTGGACTCCATGGCTGCAAAGGAATATTTACTCTGGGTCATGACCTCCAAGTCTTCAGGGGAGAGGTAAAACCGAGTCACATGGCTGATCTGATAAATACCAGAAATGCTGGGCTTGGCATGATTGTGATTTTCTCTCTTTTGCAGTAAGAAACGACAAGAGGACCAATGAGACGCTCGTCAAGGACTCCCTCTGTGTGCTGCACACAAAGCCATATACAGGAGGAATAGAAAGCCATACTGCTTTGCATGTTCTAATGTCAAAACTATATTTAAATTTGTAAGTCTTTTTTACTTACTCTATGTGATGCAAAGATACAAAAACTACTACTCTTCCATAGTTTTTATGGTGCACCAGAGAGAAGAAATGAAATTAAGGGCATATTTTTTCTACAAATTTAAATTATTTTCTATATTTTTAAGGTGAAAACAAGAACACTAAAAGTGAAATCTCAGGTAGGCCTATAGAAAACACATGTAGTGTAGTTGGTTGTCATTGCATAATATTAATAATAATAATCTGCTCTGCAAAATAAAGTTTTTCATTGTGTGTTTGTGGCATTATTTTGAGCAAATAAATACAAATCTGATTGACATCTTCAATGAACTTCATATAAAATGCTTTGACTGTGACAATGTGTGATAATAGCATATCACTTATTTCCCTGTTTTGTCTGTGGCTCTCATATGTGGTTTCTGTTTTGTTTATAACTTTATTAAAGAGACACAGTAGAGAAATGACAGGAAATGAGGGGAGGGAGAGATGGGGTATATCCAGCTGGACTCAAACCTGGGACAAACCGCTTGGCCACCATACTTTCACTTTTAAAAAAGGCTTAGGAATTAATAAACAGCTGTAGTTAATAGGGAAACGTTGCTCAAAAAGGAAGCAGATGAATCCACATTTGGTGCTCTAGTTAGTGTTTCTGGCAGCAGGACGGTGTATGTGGGACTGAGTCCAAATAAACTACAGTGTGTGTGTTCATGGTAATGAAGGAACATGTCACTCAGTGCAACAGTGTGGCTCATTAATGTGTTTTTAATAGGTGTTGGGAAACAATGGAGCTCTATGGCTCTCTTTTATTATTGGATTAATGTTATGCATCATTATTGGGTGCCCTGGTATCAATAAATTCTTATCTTAACCTATATCAGTGCATCATCATTTATTTGTTGATTACATTTTGTGTTCTTAATCTGAATCTGCAAAATAACTTGTGACTCATTTATCAAAGAAATTGAGTGGTGTAAAAAGTACAATATTTGTAGTAAGTATGAAGTAGCAGAAAATGGAAATACTCAAGTTAAATACAAGTACCTCAAATTTGTACTTAAGTATAGTACTTGAGTAAATGTACTTACCACCACTGATTTTTTCTGTAAGTAAACTGTGAATACAGAGCTTTTACTTGTAATTAAGTATTTGTACTTTAACTAAAGGATCTGAGTACTTCTTCCACTGTCTGTAGGAGAGTTGCACGCCTAGTCCAGAAAGACAAATTGCTGTGGAACCCGTGGGTGAGATTTATGTCTGATGGAAAAAGATTGAAAAATACGTCCACACTGAAAATAATCAGGGTTACAATTTGAAATGTACTGTAACTCTCAATGATTACTCATTCCAAATGTAAACTCATACCCTTATCTTCTCTTAGCAGTCATTTCCTGTAGTCCAAGTCAGTCTCCTTAATCTCACGGGGTCAGCAATCAGGCAAACCCACAACACAATTCAGAACAGGCTTGCAGGAAGTGCAACAGTCTTTAAAGATTCCTCCTACTATTTCTGATGTATGCAGTCATTTTAAACAAGGATAGCGGTCACTCTGGGCGCAGCAACAGCGGCATCATGGGTCACAAATACAGATGCCTCCTGTATCTCTACCGTACGGAGGCAAGAAGAGCTTCAGCCTGAGGGTGCAGGGTGCTCTCTGCTCTCCATCTCCCATGAGGCCAAAGACATGGAGCTCCTGAGGTCAAAGGTGGAGACAAGGAAGCCAGTAAGAACACACTATAGACACTGTATTTGTATTGAATAACTCTGAGGAATACAGGATAGTACAATATTGAAGAAATATCTATATATAGAAGTACAGTGGGAATGGACTATCCAATGTCAGGAAACATAAGCTGAGTTCAAATGTCCTTGAGGTGCTGCTCACTAGCTGACCTCTGACCTCCCTCTGGACACGAACAAGTACATGGATCAATAAAGTACCACATCTTTTCAGCAGAGTTTGTTTAACATCTTTATTTATGCTCGTATTCACTCACTCTCTCATTCTCATGAAACAAATCACAATATAACAACAGATCTGAACTGATTTCTATACAGGTGACTTAAATTATTAAACAGAAAGTGTACAGCTATCACTACCAAATTTAAGGCAGAATTATTCCACACATAAGTGGTCAAAATATTCGATATTGATATTATTTTGACCCATTAGTTTCTCTAATCAACTAAGAACCATCAATTAAACAATGGGAAAAGAACATCTACAACAAAAACCTGCCTTCAACACTGACATCATGTTAGTAATATATTAGTAACATTTTACATGAATAAAATATACTATGTATTGTACATTGTTCAGACTTTACCGTTTATTACATGTTGCCCTTCCCAGAAAAAGGGTATTATTGCATCTCTAGAAGTAACCATGGTCCTGCAGCGAGACAGTCAAGTTTGTCATGCAGGTGTTTTTTTTTTTAAACAATTAGCTTCAGATGCTAACACATTGAGGGTCATTTGGATAGGAGATCACATGTCCATGGATGACACTTACTGACAAGATGACAAAGAGTATGTAGGTGGAAAACATAGAGCTTTCTGTACATTCACTCTAAAGTTCAGCATTTGCAAATTTGAATGAGTTCTTAAAAAGCCAAGGCCAAGTAGCTAGAGATGCTGAAAGTTCCCGAACTATGCTGCCATGCTAGCTTGAAAATGTAATTTTCCAATAAGCTGCCCCCAAAATATACTGTCCTCAAAGGAATAGTTTATTTGAGCAAATATGCTTATTTGCTTTCTTGCTAACAGTTGGATGAGAAAACTGATACCTCTCTCATGTCTGTACGCTAAATATCAAGCTATTGCTAGCTCCCGACCAAGACATAGCAAAACAACGTATCTTTTTTAACATTTCGGTTTTGATCCAGATTATAAAAGAGCTATAAAGTGTTGTTTAGTGAGCTTTTGGTGGATTTTGTGACATCTGGACAGAGCCAGGTTAGCTGTTTCACCGCTTTCAGTCGTCGTGATAAGCTAAGCTAGCCAGCCGCTGGCTCTAGCTTCATATTTAGCGTGCAGACATGAGGGAGTATCAATCTTCTCGTCTAACTCTCAGCAAGAAAACAAGTATTTCCCAGAAAGTCAAACTACTCCTTTAACTCGCTTGGGGAAAAGCTTTACTGGAGGAGAGACATTTGTAAAATAGCAATGGAGAAGACTCTGGAGTGATATGAGCTGTCACTGTCACAAAAACATTTAGATATACAGAATATATAAAATGTATATTTAATACTTTCAAAAAATGACTAGATTCGCTATATAGCCAACTCTTTTAGATACCAGTGAAATAGATTAGTATTGGCAAATATCTACTCTTCTCTATTGTGTGGTGAAGTCAATAGCAGCATTAAATACTGCACACAAAATCCACACATTTGCAGTTTGCTGTGGCAGGTTTTTGAAAGGACAACTCGCAATTGTTGTTGTTGTTGTTGGAAAAATATAAAAAACATACAAAATACAAATAAAGTAGATTTAAAAATTGTTTAAAATGTGTAATTAATTGGCCCATTGACACAACAGTTACTGTAGGTGTCATATAATTCTGACTTCGGTCTGTTGCTGGTATCACCAAACACTGATATACATAGAAAAAGAACACAAATGTGTCTCGGTTCCTCATGTTAATACTGCTTCTAACACATTTTTCTTTGTTTTACACAACTTGCACACAGACTTACATGACAAAAAAACACAGTGTAGCACAGTACAAAGGTGGTTGAGTGTGGCACGGTATAGTTTTTTTTTGTTGTTTTTTGATCTACTGATTGACAGCACAGTGGCACCGCCAGTACGTGTCATCACAAACTTGTCTCCCTGTCCAAGCTCTTCTCATGCCTCCGGTGCTTGTGTCGCTTTTCGCTGCCGCTGGAACAACTGCACGAAAAAATTTTTTTTAATCAAAATAGCAAAATATTTTTAAAAAGCAAACGTACTAAAAAATTCAAGGCACAAGTGTAGAGTGCAGATGCATTGCCAGCTGGCTGACAATTAATCAATCAGTCCAGATCACACAGCATGCAAATATGTCTCATAAAGCTTAATAGCATTATGCCCTAACACGCCAATATCTTGTGACATACAATAGGGCTACTAGTGAGAGAGATATAGTGCTATTCACTTTACAACTTTCACAACATGCGATCATAATGTGTCCTTGAAGTAACATGCACACCCAGGTCATGCTGTGTTGTCAATCCACCATGTATTACTGATTATTCGCCCTATTTATTGAGCCACGCCAAACATCGAATCAAAACTTGCAGCACAGACCAACACGGTTTTCATCATGCAACAATCCATTCTATAAACACAGGACAAGACTCTCCATGCTGACAGGGACTGGGAGCAACTTACCTTTGGGATATCGGCTTCTGAGAGGTTAGGAAGGGGAGCTTAGGGGTGGAATGGAATGAGAGAGGCAGGCAGGAGACACTATGTTAGTCTACTCTGTGGGAAATTTGTGAGGGCAGGGGTGCTCTCAGATAAACCCTTTATATCTAAACATACTACTTCCTCAGTTTCCTGGAAACAAATAAAGTAAATGTTCCACAACTTTTCAAAAATAAACACCTGCCACTGCTTGCTTAAACACCCAAAGACACAATATCTCCCATGAAACTGTCAATTTTTTGACCCTGCAAAAACATGTAATACAATTATTTGTAATCTGTAAGTCTCTAAGTAGCATTTGGTATTTAAGCCCTCTGATGTATTAAGAGATACTGATATGAATATCTGAGAGTAACGTGGATAAGGAGGCTGACCTTTTAGCGCTTGGTTCCTTCTTTGTGCTCTCAGGAGGGTTGACACTCTTCCACACATTCCCAAAAGATCCTTTGGACATCTCATCAGTGATGTTCACTGTGGCTGGGTCACACCTTCAAAAACACACAGAAGGACAACAATTATTATTTCCCTTCCCATGTGAAGTTTTGTCCTTAGAAACATGCACACTTAAGGCTTAAAGGGAGGAGAAAGCAAGCAGGACTGATAACAAGCTGCTTGCATCAAACTACCTGTTGGTAGCCTCAGAACCGGACGAACCTGCGAGCTCGTGTTCTATTTGCTCTGGCAGATGCGTCTGGTCCCCCTCCCATTCAGACAGATTTCCAACTGACCTGGCCCGGGTCCGGCCAATCACAACTGTTTATCTAATATGGGGTGGGTCTGATATGATGACTGTACAGAGCAGAGGAGCTCCGTTGTGGTGTTTTCGTAAACAACCAAGAGGGCTGCCGCTGATGTGGAACGTTCTGAATCCACTGTCGGGTCAGTATTAAATGAACTGGACGGTATATTTTCTCTAAAAGAAGAACAAACAACTGCACTTAAAGCTGTTGTTGATAAGAAAGATGTGTTTGCTGTACTTCCTACAGGATTCGCTCAGCGCTACGTCACACGTTTCGTTGCTTTGATTGGTTGGAGTTCAATCCAGTAACATCCAGTGGCATTTTGGTCTGCGCCCGTTGATAACGCCCCTTGGACTCCAGACTAATTCACATTCATGAATTGGTCTGGCGATGTCAGGCTAACCTGTTGGAGGATTTTTAAAGCAATAGTTCAACATTTAAATACGCTTATCCACTTTCTTGCGGAGAAGAATGATATCATTCTCATATTTGTACAGTAAATATCAAGCAACAGCCAGGAGACCACTAGCTTAGCTTAGCATAAAGGCTGGAAACAGGGGGAAACAGCTAGCCTTACTCTCCTTCCAGCACTGACAAAATTGCTTTTCTTGGAGGCTTGGGTACCTTAAATGCAGAATATGATTAGAAGATAAAAATGACTTACTTAAAGTTTCCCTCCAGCGGCACTTGTACAATGCCTTCTTCCTCTGCAATAATACTGTGCTCCTCCTGAAGAAAGAGACAAAAGAGAACATCTAAACTACACTGCATGGATAGAAGCTTTGCTGCTGCAGTGGTGGAAATTTAAAGTCATCAGAGATAGCATTCGGTCATCTACGCTATAATCTATTACTGCACCTCTTGTTCTGCATCCTCCAGTTTCTTCTTCTTCCACTCTGGCATCAGATCATCCAGCCAGCTCAGTTCTCTCTTGGTGAAGATGAAGTCCAGCAGCTTACGAATGAACACCAGGGCCAAGACCTGGTGCAGCAGAAACAGACAGAGATCAACCAATCGTATGCATTAAGCACACAAGTAAATAATGCGTACACAAATACACCGTGGTTACCATCATGGGGAAGACAATGGCAGCCTTGGAGGTCTTGATGACCCAGAGCAGGACCAAGCAGCTGAGCTGGATGATGGTGAAGAGGTGCACCTTCCTCAGTGGGACGTGACGAAGGTAGATGAAGTCTGGCTGATGTTTGGCCGGCATGCTGAACAGTCTTAGACGGTCAAAGAACTGCACGGATACAAACAGACATTCCATCCAAGAATTAATTCTGCACCTTTTTACCTCGATTAGTGCTTCTAATCAAATACCAGCAGGCAGGATCTGAACTCACCTGAATGCCTCTGAGTGAGGAAGCCCCCATGTACAGAAAGACTCCGTACAGCACAGGCATGGGGATGAACTGGAGACAGATAAATAGTCAGGATTAGGACTACTGTAACTATTTGTGTCTAATTTTTTATATATGCTTGAAAACAAACAGAAAAATATTAGGGCTGTCTCTTGTTATATTCGAAATTTGAACTTTGGTTCGTAAAAAATTAAATATTCAAACTGTAATGACCTGTTTGAATTCAAATGAACTCAAACAAATTAAGTGTTAGCTGGAATTCGTTCGAACTTGACTTTTTTAAAAATGACAGCCATAATATATGCAGTATATAACATATATTTATAACCTACATATAGCAAAAACAAAACAAAACACAGACAACAAAGACAAATGGCTAACATCATTTGGTACACATTCATTTCTCATCATATATATATAATTATTATGTGTCAAAGTGAGACTTTGGAACTTTTGGTGAGCTGCAGCCACTGTGGCCACAAGGGGCATTTATTTTTTCTATTTCTGTAATTATTCTTTCCCAGAAACCAAAAAATAAGATTATTTGAGTCATGCTTTTCATCCCATCCTCTCCAACAACACTCCGATGTCTCTGTGTACAATTCTTGTGTGCGTGCGGGTGTATATTTTGGCGGTCCTCCCCCTGACCTTTAGCACAGAGGTCATGAAGACGGAGCAGCCCATCAGGGTGAAGATCATGAGGCCGGTGAAGCGCTGCTCTCGGATGCCCAGGAACTTGGGCTGCTCTCCGGGGGCCGAGCACTCCGACTCCAGCTTCAGGCTGTTCACGTGGGAGATGGAGAGCACGGTGGCTGCCACGAACCACGGCAGGCCCATCACCGAACACACGCCCAGCATCACCCCCACCACAAACAGGTCCAGGTGGTAGCCACAGCCTTTCTGCAGGGGGCAGATGAGGGACAGTGGGCTTTAGATACAACAGAGTTATTATTAATATATTTTTGCTATTCTCTTTCTATTGTTGCTTGACCCACTTCAGGAAAATCAGGGTCACCAAAACAACCGCAGCCCCGGAGCTAGCAGGAATGAAATTTTTGAGCGGCAGAAGGAGGAGAAGAAGATGGCAAATAATTTGTCATATTCTTTGGCCTTCACTCTGTTCAAGTAGGCAATAACAACAATTACATCTAATTCTCTTCATCAGTGAGAGCAGGTGATTTACAGAGCATGATGACAAAGATGTTTGTTTAAAAGGCATTCATTTGGTTATTTTTGTGATGTGGATTTTAAATGAAAGATTTAAAGTACCTTCAGTTTGTGCTCCTTCCTGTTGATAATGACGGCAGTGATCTGCTGGTCCATGAAGATGAGGATGGTGCAGAGCAGAGCAGGGAGGGAGGTGATGATGGTGGTCCACCAGGGGTTGGGCCCCACCGGGTTTACAAGCCAGCCACGGTCATCCCTGGTTGGCTGTGGAGAGCGAAGAGAAAGGTAGAAGTGAGAAAAAGAATGAGGTGAGAGGAATGTAATATTTGTAGATACACACACACGGCTGCCATCTGTAGATGTGCTTCAACAAGCCTCTTGAGCTAAGACAAATATATGTTGGATTTTCTAGGAACCTATTACATGGCTTTGACAGTTAACTGATCAGATCTACTATCGTACTGTATAGTGGTGAAAGTGAATGTTTGGGGATTCTTCTCTGCCTACACAAGTGCACCAGCCTGACTGATTCAAACTTTTTCCCTTCTTTTTATAGGATTATTTTTCAGCTTATTAGTGCTGAATTCCTGTGTATTTCTAATTATCATTTATTTTCTTTGTATGTATAATTATATGTACATGCATGTTTTGTTAAATCATCCTTTCATATCTGGGGAGAGGTCTACTGTGTGAGCCTATGGCATCTTTACCTCTCCTTTCACATCTGTTTTACTTGTATTGTCTGCTTTTCATCAAATGTGTGGAAACAAAACTAAAAACGAAACTATATCGGAATATCTAACCAATGTTAAAATAATGACCGTTGGCTGGCATCAAATCTAAATGACATTCTTATTGTGTATTCACTTCCTTATGCCTTTTTTAATTTAAAGATCTAAAGTGAAAGATAGTGTATAGTAATGATGTTCTGTATAAATTAGATGCATGTAGCAGCTTTTTCTACAGGGAGGCTTTCATGTGGACTTACTTTGAACTTGTTGGGGACCTGTAATTTAGGTGAGGGGATCCCCAAGGCATAATCTATCAGAACCATTGTAAGGATGGTGATGAAGACGGCAAAGTCGCTGATGATGGCCCGCACCTGGAGGGAACAAAGAGACGCACTCTTCAGACACAAGTCCGCTTCTACAGGTGCTGGATCGAAAAAAACCAAACTGAAGGCAAAAGGTCAGACAGAACATCTGCACACTGTGCTGATAGCTCCCAACAAATCTTGTTTTACAGATTTTAATATGAATATATTTGATCATCTCTCCCAGGGGTTCATACCTGTTGATGCATCCCCAGTTTTTTATCTTTCTTTAGTTTGTGTTGATTTCCCTGTTGTAGGTATTTATACAAATGTTAGCCCATTGCTAGTTTATACTTGCTTTGGTCATTTAAACCCTTTTGGATAAATATTATATTATTATTTTCTACTTTTCTATGTACCATTGTAGTAGTTTCTATGATCATTGTTTCCTCTTTGGATGATTTATGATTAATGTTATTCTTTTTTTTTTTTTCTTTCTATTTTTGCCCTTTCCATAGAAACACGCGTTGTCCCCTACATGGGAGTATCAGTCAGTGCTATCAAGCTTGGCTCTGATTGGACCAGTCTGAGAGGAGATTGACTCTCAGTCAAGCAGATCACAACCGCCTGACTGATTAATGTCTTTGTGTCTGTATACTGATCGTCATACTTTGTGATGTTCATTTAAAGTTAAATAAAATTCACTGGGAGCTATTAAAAATTCAGTTTTTTGCTTTTTTTGTCATCTATCAATATTATACCACAGCCAGACTACAGTGTAGCATTCATCACCACAAGGTGGCGCCCATATACTATAGATTAATGTGTCAGCATCACGCCACACATTACGCTCATGGGTGTCATCTCAATGATAAATTGTAGAAAATGCACACATAGAATGGCCACACAGACTGCAGGGTTTTTGCTGTGCCACAGAGCAACCAATAGATGGCAGCATAATCTAAAATGACACAGACAGAGGCCAGTGTCAGTGTAATTTCAGTCCCATGGCAAAATGTAAATGGAGCACTGTAAAATTAATGAGGCAGATTCAATTTTGCAGTTACCATACACTTGAACACAGTGTCAAACAGGAACACTAACTCTAAAAGTGTGTGTACTTCAAAAGGAACGACTCATACAAAGATTTAAAAAAAAAAGTGGGTGCATGTGCGTTGTTTAGGGATGACTAATAGTGTGATAGGTACCTTGGTGGGGAAGTAACGGCTGGTCTTGAACTCCTTGAGGAAGGCGGACATGAAGACAGTGGAGAAGAAGAGGACCACACACCAGAAGAGGACGTCTGGGATGTATGGGCCGTGGGGGCCACAGGCGCTGCCCTCGAACTCCCCGTGCAACATCTCGCACTCCTACTGGCACCAGAGGACACGGTGAGGATGATGATGGCGATGATAATCAGGATGATGAGCACGAGGAGGACAGGGGTAATGACGGCAATAAAAATGACAGTGGGGATAATGGCGATGATAGATGCCAGTGGTGAATTAGAGAAGTCTGAATACCGACAGTCTGGTACATTCTGTACGTAAAGTATGCTTTAAATATCTATATAGTGCATGATTCATCCATTAGCATACAAGCCCAGTGTCCTCCCGTGACCCCGCCTCCCAAACTCTTTGCTGCTACACGTCTAGGGAAGCATGTGTAGGAGTGGTGCACCGTGCCGCCACTGCCGTGACTGATTTGTGTCTGACAGTGAGAGAATCCACTCTTCACACGGCGTCTCCATGCTCATTCTGCACCGTTAAACCCTGTGAAAGCCTGCCCACATGTTCTTAATCCCAGCCTAGACTTCTTGATACAGCAAAGTGTGAGCTAAGTGAGACACAACGCGGTGCCAGAGACTGTAAGAAATAGCCTCAACATTCTAGGGCATTTCGTCTTGCATGTTAAGTTTGAAGGCTGGGTAAGCAACTGTAATCAAAATGTGCTATTTCTGTCTGTGTGAGCCTTTCCTCTTCTCTCCACTCAGGCTCACACTTTGACTGCTATTTCTTAACGGCTTACAGATCCAGATCTTCTTTGGATTCTTTATCCATCATTAGGAGTCCACTTGAACCCAAGAAAGTCTGCTTCATCCCCCTGATCTCTAGGCCATAGATAACCCTTATTTCTATGTAACTTATGTACAGCTGTTTTGCTGTGATTTACTCCAAATGGCAGGGGTCCCTTACCTTGACCTCCAGCATGGTCCAGTTGACCTGGGAGGCCGTGATGTTTCTCTCCTCCCAGAACTGCAGAGTCTCATTGCTGGGGTCCTGCGGCTCCACACACGCACACCTATGGAGGATATCTTTATTTCGTTTTCTTAAATAATCATAACAGAACAAGGTGGATATACTACACATATATACAGAAATAAAAAGAAATTCATTAATAACGACAATAAAGAGTGAGAATTAGTTCATTGAATTAGTGATAGGCAGTTTTTACTAATATTCTGACATTTTATTCACAATTCATTTAATAATCGAGCAAATAATGCACAGGTTAATCAATGATGAAAATAATTGTTAGCTGCAGCCCTGCCTATGTTCCGCTCTACATTACACGCCACTTCCGAAATGTTCATCCATCAACGTGGAATGACTTAATCTGCTGGCATTTTACAAAACTAAATGTCAGCATCCCCTGCTGTCCACTCCATCAGAATAGAAAACCACAGAAGGAGCTCTTGGCTTGTCATAGCCACTAGCCAGCTTATGTAGCGGGATAATGCACGATGCATGACACACACTCAACATGGGATTATTCACCATAAAGCAAAGCCCATTACGGTAAAACTGGACAGTGTGTCTGCTATACCGCTGCACCATCTGCCGTTTGATGATGCAGCAAAACACTCAGCACATCTGCACACATGTGTGTGCTGATTGTTGCTGATTCATTTTCTGTCGATGTCATTTCAGCTCAAAGTTTGTCCAAGAATGTCTTCAACATTGGGTAAAATCAAAAATATATGGAGCATGGTTTTCACTGCAACCGCTCCAATATTTTGATGATACGGATATATATATTTAGCTTGTTGAGTGTGATTAAATATCTGTGTTTTCCATATAGTCCATATTTCTTTGACTTGTCAGTTATTTTTCTAATTAATCGAGTAATCATTAATCAATCAATTTGTATAGCACCTTTCCTACAGGTTAGAGCAGTTCAAAGTGCTTCACAGACGATACGATAAGACAGAACAAGTGTAGACTATAAAAACAACACAACAAATAAATAGAGTTAAATCAAAGCTAGACTAAAAACGGGATAAAATAGATTCAAAAGACAAAAACTAACAAAGGGATAAAATCAATAAGAGGGATAGGAAAAAATATATATATGATAATATTAATAATAATAATCAATTTTAGCAATATTAGCAGTTCCTGTTTGCAATGAACTCAGATGTACAGACAACTGTCACTGCATTACTTTCATACTGAAGAAAACTTAAAAACATGATGATTTTCAGGCAAGTTCTGGAGTTATAAGGAGCATCTTTTTTCTATGATTTCTAAGTGGATTTATGGATGTTCATTCAAAATGGAGATGGAGATGATGGAGATAATGATACCTCCGGGAAGTGTAAGTTACACTGAGTCTAAAAATATGTTTATCATGTCTGTGTGTTCAGAGTTATGACTCCAAGAAGGAGTGCACATTCCGGTTTACGCCTCACGTCTTTAACTCTCCCTCTCAGTTTGACAGCCTCTATAAAATGTCAGAAAATAGTGGAAAAATAACAAAATGCCTCTTCAAATTACTTTTTATCGAACGGCCCAAAACTAAAATTATAATGAAACAAACAAACAAACAAAAAAAGAAAGGGATTTCAAAAGTGCACTTACGAGTACTGTGTGAGTTTCTGAAGGTTGTTGTGTTTATTGATGGGGTAGTGCACCCCGAGGTGCATCAGCTTCTCCAGAGCCTCATAGATGAAGATGATGCAGATGAGCGCGGCGAAAGCTTCCTCAGTGAAGCGTGTGATGTAACAGACAAGTGAGCTGGCATCCGTGGCCACCAGCAGTAGACAGAAGAAGGCCGTCCACAGGCCAATACAGGCCCTCAGGGAGAGGTAGGAGAGGCCATACTCCCTGAGAGAGACAGGACACACACATACACAGGAGGGAAGGGATGAGCAATTAGTTATGGCATCCCCACTCAACTACAAAGTACACACATCCACCATCAACATTGGCACTATAACAAAAACAAGGAAGAGAAAAAGAAGTTAACCTACTTGCAGAACTTGAAGAGGATTTTCTCAAAGACAAGAACAGGCCCCGTGCTGCCAAGGATGGTGAGGGGCTGACCGGCAAAAAGAGAGTAGGCTATTCCAGTCATGGACGCCCCGAACAGGGACTCAATAGCACTCTGGAAACACAGGAAATAATGCTCTGATCATGAGAAGCTAGTGGAACAGAGACCAGCACTGATGTCACGTCACGACTTCGGCTCTCTATATTGTTTACCTTGTTCACCATCTTAGTTTAGTGTGTTAGCATGCTAACATTGGCTAATTAGCACTAAACACAAAGTACAGCTGAAGTTGATGGGAATGTCATTAGCTCTGCAGGTATTTGGTCATGAATCAAAGTGACATTTTGACCTGATAATGGCGCTAGATGAAAAGTCAGAGGATCTTTTTAGCAGTGATTTAAAAGATGTCACTGATTCTGCAAGCCTCAGATCCTCAGACACAGAGTTCCAGAGCTGAGCTGCCCTGACTGCAAAAGCCCAGTCAGCTTTAGTCTTGAGCCGGGAGCAGCAATTCAGCAATATAACAGGGAGCTAAATGAAGTGATTTAAAGGTGATCAGTAAAATCAATTTTAAAACTTAACCAGTGAAGAGAGGCTAAAACAGGGCTGATCAGACCGAGAGAGAAAAGACCTGATTTTTGAGATGCTCCTCAATTGATACAAAAAGAAAACATGATTGAAAGACTTTTGTGACTTGTATTTTCAAATTAAAGATCACTGTCAAATATTACACCTGGGTTGCTGGCTGCATGTTTGACATTTGTAGACAGGGAGCCAAGACGGTTTTGTAAAATTGGGATGGCCTTTGGAGGACCAAAAATAATTTCAGATTTGTTTTCATTGAGCTGGACAAAGTTCATCCAGCACTTTATTTCTGACAGATAAGATAATAACTGATGAAAGTTGCCATGTTCACAGTTTTTTAATGGCAATGTGAAAAAAATTTGATAATGTGAAAGCGGTCGCTCGTAGTGATAAATCTACAAAGACTTATCACCTTGATTGAGCTTTATAGTGAGTTTCAGCTCATTGTCTAGCTGTCCAGCTGCAAATTTACTGTTTTGGTTTACTCTCACCACACATATTATCATTTTCACCTGAACAAGGCAGCTGTTTTCAGTTAAAAAGCTTTAAAAGCCCATGATATTAGCAGCTAAGGAGCCAGATACTTCCCTCAGGAGCTGGTAGAGACCAAAAACAGAGCTAAAAGAGAGCAAATATTGGACTCACATTCGCCAGGTGGACACAATCATTACTCCAAATAATTCGCCATATCAACTTAAAAGGTGATGATATGTTAACAACTTGTTTCCAGTGCCCCTAAGAGGCCTATAAAAACAGTTAGCGCAGGTTTTAAGACTAAACTTTTAGGTGTGATCATAGAGTCTTTTAAAGATGTTGCTTCTTACCACACGTCCCTCTGTGGCCTCGCCCAGGAGTCCTCCGAAGGTAATGACAGGTGACATGCAGGCGCAGTAGAGGAAGAGGAAGGAGGCCAGACACTGCAGACTGATGGCATCTGTGTAGTCGGAAAGGTAGTGAGGAGCCTTCCGCTTGATGTCCAAGATGAGCCCACCAAATATCCTGTGGTGAAACAGGGATTTTATGAAAGAATCGCTGCTTGATCATTTCTGGGAGTTCATAAGCTTAAACCAGTTTTGTCCATCAGTGGTAACATGGGATCAGACATACATGTGAGATGATCTGACTTTTTACCAAACTTGTGAATATGCCAGAACAGCAGCTCACTAGAAAGATTTTTAACTGGGACATTTTCCATGGACATCCCTGGATTAGTTTTGTGAAATCTTTATTTAGTATGCCTGATTTTTTATTTTTCACAACAGGTTACAGTGTAATATTCATAATAATGCTCAGTATTAATTGTTCCTTACATATATATCTTGTTTTTTTAAATCCGTCAGATAAATTTAGTAAAGTATAAAAAAGCAGACAATGGAAGTATTCAAGTTAAGTACTCCAAATTGTACTGTAAATGTACTTAGTTACTTTCCACTACTGAGTGAATGTAAAATGCAGTATATAATATTGAAGAATGTGACTTTATGTGTGGGACAGAGTACTGGGATATGTCTGAACTCATAATGAATTCAAACTCAAACAAAAGGTCTTTGTGGAGTGTGAGCGTGAGGAATGATAATGGGCCAGTAGGGTAGTCTGCCTCTTAAGAGAGCTAAATTTATAGTTTGGGGACAGCGAGGCAGCTAACAGGCGACAGGAAGACGAGGACAAAGAAGTGCTCAGAGAGCTCAAGGCTGTACATCACATATCTTCGCTCTCACACTTACCTCCCAGTGCGCTGGAGCTCAGGGCCGCCGTGCCCTCCGTGGTCCTCTGACTCTCCGAGATCTGTCACTCCGTTGGGAACAGGGGGAATCTTCCGCTTTTCCTGTGTGGTTAAGATCACTGTCAGTCAACTGTCTGGTACTGGCCATCATCATGTGAACAATGACAAACATCAGTTGCACTGAAGACACCAGATGTTGCAGTTATTCCAACGTTTAACGTTTAAATGCCAAATGATGATCTCTTTTGCACGAATCTAGCATATTCATATACAGAGTTCATCAGCATAACAATCTAATTGCACAGTGGTGTGTCATTAATCCACCACATGAGCCTAATGACAAGGAGGAAAAGAAAAACAAGACTTTTTTTTGTCATCTGGAGCAGCTTTCTGTTAGATAACAAAATTTCTCTCGCAAACAAGATGGCGGATCACTTTTCAGAGTAGACCAAAATAACTAATGGAGGAAAAATAACTAGTGTTTTGGAGAGGATTGAGAGCAGAACCCTGGGGAGAAGCATCAAAGCACAGAGTACAACGCAGTTGAGATTAGAGGAGAACGCAGATGTTAAAATATTACTCAGCAGGCAGGATGAAGCAGAGGGGACATTATGGAAGAAGGGTAATATATACAGAGACTCTCAACTCCAAACAGTCTCTCAAATTGTTTAGTTTAGTGGTTGAGCTTTTTGAGTGGCAGCAAAGGAACTTTCACAAATGGAACCCGTCTTCCTATTTACCTTATGTCACAAGCAACAAATATTGAAATGTGTACCGAAAAAAGACATAGAAATAGGGAGTTTACCTGAGAGGGCACGTTTTTGGGAGGCTCTATTCTGATGGAGGGGTCCCACTCTCCAGGGGGTAACACTGTCACCTGGTCCAGAAACTCATCGATGCCTGCCACCAGGTCGTTCCTGTCTTTGGCCTTGTAAGCAACATCATGGAAAATCTGGGGAACAGATGAGGGGAGGCATAAAATATGAGTAAAGGGATTTGTGTGTGGCACAAATATGATTTAAATGATTATTTTCTTTACCTACTGAGTGCATTTCAATGGATTTACAGACAGAAATTCCTCTACCAGTGCCATAAAAGGTTTATTCAGCAGACGATTGTTCCAATGGGAAATATTATCATACAAAGTGAATGTACAGGAGGATAGTGTGTATTCATGCCTCAGTTTCCCTGCAAACGTCACTCTATCTCAAGTGTCCCATTTGCTTCTCATAATCGAACTAACAGTTTATTTACACGGAATACAGAATATGAAAAGCAAATCATAGTGATAAGTCCAATTCATTGCCATATATGAGGAAGCAGGTTGACATCCATACGCTTCTATTTTCATACATCTCAGAGGACCTGCTGCCAACGAAAATAAGGCAACATCTGGCTCTGATGATGGTCAGTAACATTAGCTCATAGCTGCACTGTGGGAAATCTGGTCACCGTTTTCATGTCATACTCTGCTGATCCCCAAAAGGCTTCTCCTGCTTTATAACAGAGGTCAAAGGTCAGGTTCATTTATAGCAAAGAGAGCTACTTGGTGAACTTTTGATTTACAGGATGGTTTTTCTACTCCCTAAGCTACTAAGTCATATATAACCATAAAAAACGAATACAAAAAATACCTCACATTCATTATTTCAGTTTTGGGATACAACTATGAGTACTTGACCGTGAATACATGACTGTAAATTTCAGAAAATAAGTCGCCTTGGGTTTGAATCCATCCTGGGATCCTTACGTCTTTCGTGCCTCTCACTCTTCTTTAAAATATCTATCTATAACAGTAAGTAATCAACTTTAAGAGGGATTTTTATCAGGGAACCGGCATCCAGTGGTGGAAAGTAACTAAGTACATTTACTCAAGTGCTGTACTTAAGGACAGTTTTGAGGTACTTGTACTTTACTTGAGTATTTCCATTTTCTACTACTTTACTTTGCACTCCACTACATTTTAGAGGGAAATGTTGTGCTTTTTACTTCATTACATTTATTTGACTTTTACAGATCATTTTTTATACAAAACATACAGTATGATCAGCCTGTAAAACATGATGCATTGTTCAGTGTAAAAATATCTTATTTCTTAAAAGTCATTTCAGTCTGGAGTCCTGGCTAAAGTGCCTGCCTTACTTGTTTTAATCTGAATCAACTTGTTTCAAGAATTTTTCAAAATGAACGTCTTCCTTATTCTAGTGCCACGACATGCATAATTCTGTCTTGTTTGAAGATATATTCATTTTTTAAACAAGCTGATTTGAATTAAAAGCAAACTGAAATATTCTAATAAGACTGGTTTTTGCAGATTAGACAGCCCAACACTTTATAAAGTTCTTAAACTCAGTTCCACCTGGTCTCAGAGCTGTTTTTAAGTCTTTTGAACCAAGTCCAAGTCAAGTCTCAAGTCTTTAGAGGGAAAAAGACTTGGAACAGCTTTAATAAAGAACTAAGCATTAGTGGAAATCAAGCTTAACTAGTAGCTCTTGTCAGCATAATAAAACAGTTGCTGACTGAACTTAATTTCATGTTTGTTTTTTTGTAGTTCAGTTGACTCACTATGTTTGACATTATAACTAATGAACAACCCAAATGCATGGCTTTAATTTAAATGTCAGAAGGACACAGATTTATAGAAGCATAGAAAGTACCATCAGACTCAATACAAAGATTAGATGGACAAAAAACCTAGTAAGCAACTTATCTAACAAGGCTCAACTTCAGTTTTAATAGCTCCTCCTCTCTGAGGATTATGAAGCGCAGTGCCTCGGCTGTGTGTTTTAAAAGATGCATGACCCGCTACGCACAGGGCGACAGGTATGGTTCTGTAATTTCAAACGGTCTATTCAGCAGTTAATTTATCATAAGGAGCATTTATACAAAAAGATTTTATTATATGATATTTTCATCACAAAAACACAGTCGGTGGCCTCCGATGTCTTGTTTAAAACAGGGTGGGTGGCGTAAAAATAGGTTATTTCTAATAATTAATACGATAGACAACTGAAAACATTTTAAAAGTAATCTTAAATAACACAATTAAAAGGAACTCTTTTAATAACTAAAAACAGGAACTAGCACATAAATAAATGATTTGTGCATCAGAATCATTTTCACAGTAGGCAATAGGTGATATCCTGCATATGAAGAAAGGAAACTATTGAGCTACTTGTGTATAGACTAATTAATTTTTTAATGAAAGGCTAATTTCTAGAGAGTTTTCTCCATTTTATTCTGGTGCCAGCAGCTACCACTGAGGGTGCGCATTAGGTTATGGAGAGGTTGTGCGCATCCTGGTTATGTTATTAATTATTCATGACAGTTTGGCAGAACTCCAAAAGACACAACCACATTCAGCAGAACTTTATTCAGTATTTATGGATCACCAAGTCAAGTCTCCTCAGCTTTTTGCTTTCAAGTCTGAAGTCAAGTTAAGTCTTCAGGCATTCAAGTAAAAGTAACACTACAGCTCTGCACTACAACAATTATGCTCACACATGAATGCATCAGTCATAATAATCAGAGATCCATTTGGCATAATGGGTTGTTAAATACGTTAAATACTTTAAGCTAATTTTGCTGATTCTTCTGTGCTAATAACTATCTAACTAATAACTAATTAACTAATATTTCACTTACTTGTAATGGAGTATCTTTACACTCTTGTATTACTACTTTTACTTAAGTACAAGATCAGAATACTTCTTCCACCCCTGCTTGCATTATTACTACAGCTAGAATTTGAACCTTGATAATTCTGTACTCAGGCCTCACCTCATCAGTCATCAGGGTGGCAATAGACCGGCCAATTTCATGATACTGTGGACCTTTTCCCAGAGGGCCGAGCAGGATGAAAAGAAACCTGTGTAACACAAAGGACAATTGGTTTTGGGTAAAAGTCAAATCCTTTTCTAATGAAGCATTCAAGCATTCAGGGAATTATCAGCTCATCTATCCAGACTTGACACAGAATACAGAGAAAGAGAAAGAGGCAGAGACTAGCAGACGGCTTTTCCAGCAGTTCTTGTATAACCTGGTGGTGATGGGAACCTCAGCCAGGCCATTGAGCAGCACAGCAGGAGCCAGGCGGATGAAGGCCACCACAGGGCGGTCTAGGAATTCCAGCTCTCCCACCAGGACGTTGGACGCCTCAGCACCAGGAGGGATCTTCTTCATGAAGTGGAGGTCAATCTGTGAGACAGAAAGAAACCAAAACACTACATCTTTGGGCAAAACATTAGTATAAAATATGGTTTGAGGAAGACGGATTAAAGGTGGTTATTACAGTAAGTACCAAAATAATGGCTGGATCTGACTCTAATGGACCTCACAACAAAAAAAAAAAAACTTTACTCCTGTAAAATTCCAGTCAATTTCCCATGGCAAGGTGGCCATTTCACATGTAACCCAATCTTAGTTAAACATACAGCACTAGTTATGTGTCCAGCTATCAGTGCCCGTAGATCAACAGCGGGATCAGTGGTGGGTCTGGTTGCTCACCTTGCTGAAGTCGACAGCACTGTTTTCTCGGCTGACGTCCTGTTTGCCCTCATTGTTAGCTGGCTGGGACTGAGGTGAGACCGTTTGGCCTGTCAGGCAGAGCAGGAAACCAACATCATGTCATGTTTTCATGGAGGCTCGGCCTATCACAATACTACTTTCCCACACAAAGACAAAGGTCTCCAGTGAGTGACTAGAGGGTACAGTTACATTCTCTGAAAAATATAATACAACAGTGGATCCTTTTGTTGTAGGTGCTGTACCTTTACTGACAAAAAGGTTCAGCCCTAGTGACAAAAGATACAATATTGTACCTTGTTTCAGAGTGTACCTGGTGAGTAAGCTTAATATTAAGAGCATCTGATGAATGCTCAGTGATGCAGTGGAGATAGTGATTTTAGCTAGACCTTAGGCTCAATCTTTCCAAATCAAGTGTAGTAAACTAAATGAGGAATAATCTTTAAACAAAGTCAAAGATTGCTCCTTTTAAATTTAAATTTCAAGCCATTTGTGATGTTAATGCACCGGTTGCAGCTGTTTGAGCAAATCACAGCACAAGGGAACGCTAAAAATGTGACTTGCTCAAAATGTCAGCTGTTTCAGTGAAGGTGTGATGCTACTACCATTACAGGAATTGTTCGACACTTCAGGAAATACTTTTATACGCTTTCTTGCCGAGAGTTAGATGAGAAGATTGACACCACTGCCATAGCTGTCCATTCAGTATAAAGCTACAGTGAAGCCAGCAGCTGGTTAGCTTAGCCTAGCTAACTGGAAACAGCTAGCCTGGCTCTGCTGACCAGCACCTCTAAAGCTCACCCTTGGACAAAGCCAGGCTAACTGTTTCCCCGATTCCAGTCTTTGTGATAAGCTAAGTTAACCAGCTGCTGGCTGTAGCTTCATATTTAGCGTACAGACATGATATTAGTCTTCTGTCGAACTATTACTTTAAAGGAATAGTTTGGGGAAAACATATATTCACTTGCTGAGCATTAGACGAGAAAATCAATACCACTCTCGTCCATTCAAAATGAAGCTGGAGCCAGTGGCCAGTTAGTTTAGCTTAGCATAAATATTTCGGCACATAACCCTTCTCTGCAAACCCCAAATAGTCGTTTTTACACTTACCCTTTTGTACAGATTAAACAAACTAGATATAAAGTGTTTTGAGGAGATTTTGTTATCCTCGGACAAAGCCAGGCTAGCTGTTTCCCCCCGTTTCCAGTTTTTATGCTAAGCTAAGATAATGGCTTCAAACTTACCATAAAGAACTTAAGGGTGGTATAACTAACTCTCTGCAAGAAAGTAAATAAGCATATTTCCTAAAATGTTGAACCATTTTTTTAAATAACAATCCCAAAGGCAACAAAATGAAGATTATATTTCGTGTTAAACCATGAATTTAAAGCGAGGAACTACCACTATTAGTAATTAGTGACTGTTACGAGTGCAGAATATGAGGCACATGTCTCCTGTGGTTTCTAGTTATCCAACACATTGTTGA
Organism: Maccullochella peelii; assembly: GCA_002120245.1. Classification (NCBI taxonomy): domain Eukaryota; kingdom Metazoa; phylum Chordata; class Actinopteri; order Centrarchiformes; family Percichthyidae; genus Maccullochella; species Maccullochella peelii. Next base: position 30,174 of record LKNJ01003660.1, read on the forward strand.
AAATGACGTGAAGTGGAGAGCATAATCATGAAAATTGGTACACTGCACATGCCCTGTTTAGCCACATACATAGATAATTCTGCAGAATGACCACTTACCCAAAGTTTTCTAAGATGTTAAAAGTACAAACTTCTGAACACTTAAATTCCTCTACTTTCCTTTTTATTGCCTCACTTTTAAGTCTCAAAAATAGCATCACAACTGTGAGCTTTGCATAAAGAGAGGGTTGCTTGAGTTTAATGAAGAGGTTTTCTTTACTCTCTCTTCTTGACTGCACATAACCCATTTCTAACCTCTCATGATGATACTCTCCCCTTTAATGCATTCCTTTTTATACTATTTATACTACTATCTCTAGGCCTTTAGTGTTTAGCATCAGCTTAGGCGCTCTGGTTGCCTGTGCAGATTTCCTGCTCTGTGTCTTCCTGTGCAATGAGACAGTAGCCTTGTGCAACTGCCTGAAGGACACCAAGACGTTTGGTCTTGGTTTTGCCAAAGGGCGTGTCTGGGGTCATGTGGCCACAGCTTCTGGAGGAGCTCAAAGGTGATGGAGGGGTGGACAGACATGACACGCAACACACACACCGCGGCCATGACACACAAGAAAAGGCCTTTCTGGGTGGAGCATTTTTGGTGAGTGTTCTTTCAGGCAAACACGTGGGAGATTTTGTGGTTTGATAATAGAGGCCGTTTACTAAGATAAGTTAAGTGAATCACATGCATGCAAAATAGGGCAGACGACAACAGACACATACACAAACATGGAGAAACACAAACAAGAGGAGAAAATGAGTACCAAACAGCGGTAAAACAGCAAGTCACTGATGGACACACTTTGGAAAACACATGCAAAGGATTACAAGATTATACATAAAAACATACTGTATATATTTACATACAACAACAATATATTGTCACCATGGAAAATGCAGAGAATAATATAGGGTGTAGAAAAGGCTGTAGTCTTGGCAATTGACAGGTGTGTGTGTAGGTGTGTTCAGACCATTTCCTCACCATTTTTGTCCATGGAATGAGGCTCAGACTGCTTCTTGCCTATATCAGCGAAGGAGCGTACAATAGGTATGCGGTTGGCCAGTTTCTTGTGGTTTTGGTGGTGGTGCTGTTTGAGCAGGGCCTCGCGGATCTTCTTCCTGGCATCCTGACCTACAGGGCCCGAAACCTCGTGCTGATCCAGAACCATGTCTGAGAAGCAAAAACGCACACAAGGGAACACACAAACGTAGGTTTCCACATTACTCTTTGAACAGTTAATTTTAAATTCACAAAGGCTACTCCTGATAGTGTCTGTCCCTGCATGGCAGCCAGCGATGCTAAGCTGATTATTCCGACAAAAAACGACCCACTGTTGCTGATTTAATCGTACAAAACCAGGTTAAGTTCAACAGATCTCTTCAGCAGCACACTTTTCCCACATTCAGATAAACACTCTTTGCTGCCCTCAAAAACACAGTTCCCTTATTCCTTCCTAGACACAGTCAAATGAGCTTGAAGAAAAAACAATTTTAAACCAAATTTCTGGGTGAACTTCTGTTAACATGTCATGATGTTAGCCTCATTAACCTGGCCTCTGCCCTGTTGCAAATCTTTGGAATGGCAACTTTAAGTATTCATGTTGGTTAACATTAGCATTTAAAGGTGAACTCTGACTTTAATTTATTCCTTTTTGACTCCAAAAACAATTATTTCTGTTTCATCTTTGTTAAGCTGGAGGACATTTTAGCACATCCAATCATTGATTTGTTTGATGCACTAACTCAGTGATTGTACGGGACCATACTTACTTGGTGATATTGTTAAAGGGGAATTGCACTGATTTTACACATCAAAGACTGACTTTGACTTTGACTTAGGGAGTATATAAACTGTATATATGAAAAGGGAAGGAAGAAGAATGCATGGAATAAAAAAGAAAATATCTCTGGTTCTGTTGCCCTGATTTTGAGCCTTTAAAAAAAACAAAAACTGTCCATCGTGAGTCTGACAATGTTATAGAAGTGCAATGCTAAATTAGTGGAGTACTCTTTTAAGTGAATATGTGCCGTCTGCTGCATAATTATGTTAAGATATCTTGTTGTTTTTCATAATCTGAGCTATTAGATGTTAAAAAGAAGAGACCTGAGAATGGAGCCTTGGGGAACTCCACATGACATTTTTGTTCACTCAGATGTGGCACAAACAGTCATATATTTTAGTTTTAACCACTGAGCTAGGCAAGACCATGGGACACTTTTCAGTCACAAGTGTTCACCTGCGATTTCCTCCAGCGAGTTGGCCCTCATATCCAGCATCACGGTGCCGTTCATGATGCAGCTGCGAAGCTCGAAAAGACTGTGTAGAGACAGAGTGGCTACGTAGGGTTTACTCCACCGCTCACCACCATCCTCAACATCCTCCTCAAACTTAAGCCACCTGCACACATTAAAAACACAACTCAGTAAATACATAAAGACATGATACATTTGTATTTGACAGAAGTACAAAAAAAACCCTGAATTTATAATTGCCCATCCCAACACAGAGCATTGTGGTGGTGGTTGTAGGAATTCCACCCCCCTTTAATTTTGACATGTTGCTCAATTAAGGCCAGAAATGTGTTGTGCTGTAAGTTATGATGAAGTTCAACAGTATATGGTGTGAAATGAAGATGGCGACATAACAACATCCCTGTGATAAAAGCCATGAACAGCATCAAATTCTCAGGTGCAACAGAGGAAAAATGCCACAGCTGGCCAGACCCAGCCCATGTGGCCAACTGCAGCGGTGTACCTGGCTGTCTCTTTCCATTCGGCGTCCTCACCCTCCCTGAGGCAGATTTCATCCAGCTCGGTGAACAGGGCGTGGGGGATGTGTTCCTCGTCACCATCCTCTGTCCCCAACAGAAACTGCACCCTCTGAGCTGGCGTGTCTGCTGCAGCAAATGGGACAGGCGGAGGACGAGTGGAGAGAGAGAAAGGAGGAGGAAAGGAATGAAGCATGTAACAGGAAAGATTTGACACGTAGAAATAAAACGTGATGTGCACAGGTAAAACTGGCTTAGAGTGAAAGCAAATTTTCCGTAAAAACTTACTTTTGCATATATTTTAAAGTCAATCGATTAAAACTTGCGGGAATTTGCTTCAGTACATTTTGAAGACCTACTGTGTGAGGGGGATTCTCTTCCATCATCAGCTGAAGAGTCCCTCTCCTTGGACCTCTTCCTGTGTCTGTGTCCGTGGTGACGGTGACGTCTGTGTGACCTCCTACCCAGGGGAACGTGAACCCCAATGTAGAGAGTGCGGTGACCTGGAGACAACATGCAGCAGGCAGCACAAGATTCTTATTCTGTCCTTTAAAGGAGTTTGATCTTTCCCACCTTTTTACTATGTCATCCATTTCATGTTTTCTTTGACCTGATTTAAGAGGACTTCTTTATAGTTAGATGAAATATTCTCCATACTTTAATTCCCTTGTAATAGGAATAGAAAGGATTCTTTGAGGATTAAAAATTAACCTTAAGAAGGCTCTAAAGCAGTGATTCCCAACTAGGGGTACTTGTAACCCAGGCGGTACTTCTGCAGTTGCCAGGGGGTAGATTGTAGAGTAGTTCAACTAATCTGAAACAATAGAAATGATGATTTGATTTAAGAAAAACATCCGCATGTTGAGTCAGCTGTAACACCTGAACCCTAAACGCTCAATTGAGAGTGCGTGAAAAATAGTTAGTTAATAGTTAATAGAGCTGATAGGTGTAAACAATTCGATAAAATAATGGATAAATGGTTGAAATAATTAGCTAAAGGATAAACAGTTCAATCGTAGTCAGTATGTAAAGATAGACGAAGCGACAGATCCCCAAAAGTGAAGCCAAAACATCTTGATCGCCCCCTGGTGGCTGGCTGCAGTATATGTTGTAAACCCCGCACGCTCTATGTTAATTGCTGGGACATGGAAGAAACTCAAAGAAAAAAAATCTAAGTACAAGTCAAATACATTTTTCCCAAAGATGGTTTCTGTCATTTTAGGTAGTTCTTATCACACTGATGTTTGTTCAAGTGTTTTTTCTGATAACTTTGGTTTCAATATGTTTTTGATGCTATAAAAAGTGAGTATCACATCATGATTGACAACTTGTGGTGTGCTCGCGATTGGTTCGGACAGCTGTATGGGCGGGACCTTGATACCACAACTCCACAGCGGATCACTACTGTGCAGACTCTGGTTCCAAATGAAGTCACCAGTTCAAGATGGCAGTGCTCGTATCCGGGATATTTTGGCTTCATTTTTGTATAGTGGCAGGAAGTGGAGACGTGTTGTCCATCTTTATCTAGTCTTAGTCTATGATTGGAATAGTTAGCTAAAAGTAATGGATGACTGGCTGAAACATTCAACTTCTGACACTCCAAGTGGTAGCAGCACAATTGCAAACTTGTCTTTTTTTTACTCCTAAATTGGCTCTTCATGAAATCAATAGTGCTGAATAACATCCAGATTAAAACAATTCAAATGAAGACATTTGGAATATGAGGATAGGTTTCGATTATCTGACAGAGCTGTGGGGGTGCATCAGACAAAAAGGTTTTGGCTATGTCACCACATCATTTGTTTTCTAAAAATATCTAAGAAATGGGAAGACACCTGTAGCTTACCACTAACTTGCTTATGGACGAGAGTTAGCAACTTATGGACGCTTTGACATGTGGACAGGAGGACTTGGGGATCGCACCGCCAACCCATGGATGTATAAAAAGAACTGGATACAGCGTCGGAGGCGGGGCCCTGTTCGTTCCTGTGAAAGTTGTTCAGTGGCGCATGAAGCCAAAATGGTTCGGCTTACTGGGTATAAAATGACCCGGATCTTCCGCATCGTGCGGCTCATAGAGCAAGCGCACTAGCGTTTCCTTTAACCCCGCCTCCCAACCACTCAGTCTCGGGCTCACTCACAGCAGTCTCACGGCAGTAACTCTATAACTCTGGATTCCGCTGTTAGTGAATTTTACAACTTTTAGGACATAAGGATTTAAATAAGGGATATTTCAGTTTTCATACTGGGAAGTTAATGTACCTCAAAAAAACATTATCCGCTGATTTACAGACGTCTCTTTCACAATCTAAGTCTATGGGAGAAAGTCTTTTTGGGCCAGTGTGCATCACGTGACGGAGCCGGAAGTTATCAAAACACCCAGCATTAGGTAGCAAGCCATGTAGTTAGTTAGAGTGGAACCAGAAAGCAGCACTTAACGAATCAACTGCTATCTCCAGGCCCTCCTGTGCCTGTTGATATAGAATGTTAGAAAAATAATGAGACATGGATTATGAAAGGACAATGTGAGCACAAGGGCCCTTCCCTGATGTGTCTGTGCCTGTGCATGTACGAGCACACATGAGCGTGCATCTACAGGGTCTGCGTGAAGATAATCTGAGCTGACTCTCTCCTCCTTTATTGCGGTCGGGTTGCCTGGCTGATGCTTCCTTCCCGCTGGCCCTCGGCTCAATGGCCGGACACAGACAAGACTATTGGACACCCTGTTCTCTTTATCTGCCTCCTGCACCATATGAGGCGCCACAGTGCCCAGTATAATGTGACACCGAGGGCAATATGATGCTTGGGAGCTACAAAGTAGGGTCCATCAGAGGATAATAAATTGGTTCCCTATTTCATATATTCATTTTTTTTTTTACCACAAAGAAATCACAATAGCAGATTGCAAAAGGATTACTGTTAATAATATATTTCGCTCTCTTTACTGCTGGCAAATCACCAGAGTTTCAAAATCCTATTTTTGTTCCCCTCGCTTGTTCAGTTTGCGTTTGATTCATTCACTAAAAGACCACTGAACAGTGTCCTCCAAAAAAAAATCCAGATGAGAGAAGCTCTGAGTTTATCAAAATGTTAACATGCTCATCTGAGTCGCCTTCAGTTACTGTGCGCTCACAGCATTTAAGCTTAACAAGCAGTAGTGAGTGTTGGGGCTAAATGTAGCCTGTGGGGAAGACAGCAGACACTGCTCAGAGCTGAAAAAAGTTCCCCAACTCCTCAGAATTTTTGGGTAAAAAAAATTATTTAGCTGTTTTTATTTGCAGATAATTCTCCTAAAAAGACGCTAGAACTAATCATCAATCAGAGATAATGCAGTAAAAGACAGAACTCTTTGTAGCTAAGACAGAAATAAAACATTATTAATTGAGTTTAAAGGGTCATTGTTGACATTTGACATGGAAGTTTGAATTTTTTGTCAAACAACGTTTATCAATCTATAAATTATAGGTGACTATTGGGTTAGTGCATTATAATGAAGCAATTTATGTTGCTTTTTTGGTATTCTAAAATTAATATGGAAAGCATGATAACCAATTTAAATAATTTATCATTTACTTGATGATATACATTTTATATAAACAAAGAAAGTTACATTTAAATTACTTGAATATACTATACTTGTTGATGAACCTCTGACTTCATTGTGACCCCCACTTGTGACAACCAAAGCTACGCCCTTGAATCTAATCTATTCTACTCAGGGAACCCCTTTTGCCTTCAAAGTTAAATCCTAGCTCTAGTTAAGCCATTTGTGCAGGTTCAGAAATAAATGAGATTATTCTGTTTATTACTGTCAGAGTTACAGTGAGAACTCTCAGTATATTTTCATTTAGGCTGAGGGGAAAATATCCCACACGAACGACTTAAATTGTTTTCACTTGCTTGGAGGCATGGCTAATCACATTACAGCTAGCTAATCAGATTCAAGCAAAGCACAGACATAACATGAATCACCTATGAGCACACTGACATCACAGCATTTGAAAAGAGCCACTCACTCAGTACCTTCCACCAATAGGAATCCAGGATAGAGGTTAAGTGAGGTCTCAGAGAATGTAATGAGAAAACTAAATATATGTCAAAATGTATTTGCCGTTGGGGAGTGTATCCTGCTGTAGATGCATTCATCCAGAGCAAATTGCTGTTAGCATCGTGTAAATTATGTATGTCAGAAGCAGAGGAGAGACTGACTTTGCACATGAAGCAAATTTCACAATAAAAGGCACATTCCAGCTGACAGGAACAATAAGGTATCCGAGGAAAACAGAAGGACGGAGCACTAGAGCGTTAAAGTTCATGAGTCAAGACTCATGAGAGGAGGACTTAACAAAAATAGCTCTCCTCCTCCAGGCCTGATCTACTGCTGATGTCATAGAAAGTCTTTTCTCTTTTCTTCTGCCGCCACATCTCAATGGCTTTCAGTCAGTCAAGGCTTGAACTCATGCACTGATGTGTGACGTGCTGAGTTTTGGTGCTCCATATCCTTAAGTCTTTGTGTGTGTATTCATGTATGTACTGCTTATCATGGCCACTGAATACAGCCATTCTGAACTGGCTCTAGTCAATTGGCTAGAGCAGCACAATCGCTGTTCTAAATAGATTCTCAAAGCTACAGTTACTGGGCTATGACTTCTCCTTCTTGTTGGGGTTGTGAAGTAAAATGTTTTACCATGGTGCCTAAACAAATCATACAATACATATATTTTGATCTCTGGAAAGGAGCTGTGGTAAAAACTACTCTGACCTTTGCTATTAGGATGTGAGGCTATGAGGTTATTAGCCTCCATATTGTTAATCTTTGCTGCAGGGGTCATTGATGATAAAATCCTATGAAAAGAGCAACACTAACAACGTGTTAGTCCATCTTTGAATACTTTCTGACTTCCCTTCCCTGTCTGTGGTTCTCAGCTCCAAGCCCATTGGTTCCTACAGAAGACATAAATCTTTAAAAACTGCTGACAATTATAAAGTTTCATTTAAAAAAAAAAAAAAAGGCTGAGTAATTTCCTAAAACAGCTGGGCATTTTTATTAAACGTTACCAAAACAGGAGGAAATAGTACATTTTGTTGGGGACTATTTTCAGCGGCGGTTGAATCCACATTTGGTGCTCTAGTGAGTGTTTCTGGCAGCAGGACGGTGGGTGTGTGATTGAGTTAAAATAAACTACAGTGTGTGTGTTCATGGTAATGATGGAACATGTTACCCAGTGCAACAGTGTGGCTCATTGATGTGTGTAGCTCTATGGCACAGAGGAATAAGAAATATCAGGCTTTGGATAAACACACAATGTTTGTTAGAAGAATTAATACATTGTTAGTTTCGGTCTTTTCACAGGATTTGTTGTCAATAAAAAAAATATATATACAATATTGCCAGACTTATCCTTTTACCCCCTATTTGGTTAGCATCTAATTTTCCCCTTTTATAGCTTAAAGGCTGGAAAAATCATTATATTCCACACTGTCTGGCAGTGTCATATATATTCTATATCTGTTTGTTCCAACAGCTGAGTGAAATATATATATACATATATACATATAATAGATAATAAGGCTTTGGCAGACAATCAGACAACACTTGTTAGTGTGACAGTCTTTTCATGGGAATTGTAAGAAAAATATAGAATATCACCAGACTAATCCTTTAAATCCCCTGCCACTGTTTCTTTTTTAACATAATTCAAACTGTAACAGTAATGTATGTAGTAGTAAACCAAGCTAGGATTGGGACTTTAAATCCCATTAAATCACAATGTAAACAGATTGAATTGATTGAATCACAATGTAAACAAATTATCCTTTTTATATAGTGTGAGAGTGTATAAGAATAAGGCAGCAGGTGAGTGTCGGGGCTGAAAGGGGCCGTATCTTTCGCAGCGAGATAACTTCAAAGGATCTCCTCCTCCTGCGTAGTGCTGACGCATCATCAGCGTTACCACAGCGCCAGACAGAGAGCTAGTCATTACGGCAACCACCATCCCAGAATGAGGGTCCTTGAGATGAAAGCACCATCTCACCAGCGGCAGAGTGACAGAATCAAAGAGTGACATCTTTGCTGGCTGCCTTGGCAAGCGTTGCCTGGCAACAAAAATACAGCGGATACTGACGGAGGAAGCAGTTCTGCTTAAGCTTCAGTTATAACTCACAATATAAATAAACCAAAGTTTTATATTATATAAGAAGGACATGTTCTTCTTTTTATTTTCTCCTTTCTCCCATACTATACCTTCTTAACTTACACAAATGTGCAGTGGTGTGGATGGTGTGGAAAAAGTTCCTCCTAATAAAGCCAAGTTATATACATCATCATTGAAACTTCTGTCATCTTCAGCACTTTCCTGGAGTTATTTTCTAATGAAACATTGTCATTTATTGTCCTCCATTTCAATCAGCTTGCCTTGTACTTCTGTTTCTGTTTGTGATTTCCTGTGTCTCCCAAAGTACCTTTCAAGAACACCCAGACAACCAACCCTTATTAACACTGGAGGGTTCAGTAATATTGATAACATTGATATTGACAGTTTTAGAAAGATAGAGAGATGGCTTCCTGTGGTTGTACTCAAATTCAAAACCTTGTTGCCCAGGGATCTGCACATCAAAATCTCCAGGCCATGAACACCAGAACAAAAAGTTGTCATGGCGACGTCTCCTCCATCACCTTCTCCCTCCTCTCCTGCCTCTGACTCTGCCTGAACTTTAGTTCAGCTGGGTTATACACGTAGGCTGGGGAGATAGTAGCAGCACTACTACCTAGTCAATAAAACCTAGTTTTTGGAGAAGGCTCCTTGTCCATTCAGGATGCTGTGGGTGCAAAAATGGGCATCTCTGTCTCTTTTATGATGAAATGCTGATGCAAACAAATGTGCAGAGAATAAAGCTGATATCCATTTGTAATGATTTAGACAGGTGGACAGACAAGTTTTCTGCTATCAGTAAGATCTGTTGTCAGTATCTGCTGTATTAGACATGTGTTCTGCTATCAAACTCTGCTATTGCTTGGCTGGACATCCCATCGGTTAAGCCTGACTACAAAGGGAAAGAAAATACACCTCCAAACAACAAAATGGGGCCACGGATACAAAGATACCAACAATAGTTTTTTTTTGTAAATGGTATTTTTGATGTGTTTCTTTGAAGGAGCATTCCACTGATTTTATACATAAAGTTGAGTTTGCTGTCAGGTCAGTCTGTGACTCTGGGTTCCCTGAAACAGTCTGAGAAAATAACCCTGATGATGTCATCAGGATCATCTCCGCTTGAGCTTGGAGTCTAAAACATTTATAACAGAAAGACTGTGTTATAACTGTGTGGAGTTTGAAAAGAAATGGGCATTCACCAAGGATGGAAGTCTAATGAAGGATGCTATTGAGATGCATTATGGGAAATGTAGGATCCATTGTTTTTGTAGCTGTTACTTGCAAGTCCCCTATGGAAGTGCACCACTAAATCACTGGAGTGTCCGTTTCCTTTAATCTTCTCCACTGAAAGTATGGAATGCCACTCTTAACTGTGTAATGTAAATGTTAATTATCACTTATGGGTGTTACCTTCTAGTTCTTCCTTCTCAAAGTTGGTGTTGAGCATGGAGCGTGTGCCCCCGCGGTCCACCACTGCCTCCTCATCAGTTCTCTAGAAGAGGCACACACAGACAAGGAGTAGGAACACCCACAGTTTTAATACTATTCTCAGGCAGATTCACATACATACACATACAATAAGAAGTGAAGCGCACACAGGTTAACATATATGGAGAGTTGGCACATGAACCACATAAGACATCACTTAATCAGTGTTAATAATTAATGTAAGTACATTTCACATTCCCTGATGCTGATCTCTGACATGTCTTCATGGCACATGTCCATCCTAAGGAGCCTTTCTGTCCTCGCTGAAGAAAAATCCAGATTTCATTTAAATGCTACAAGTTGTTACGTAAGAGCACACTGAGAGCACACACCCACTGCCTAGTGGGAGGATGTGTCCTGAAATAAATACACACGCGCACAGACAAACTCAGCATTATAAGGCTAACTTCCACTGACTGTCACCATGGCAACAAAAGGCAGCCAATCGCAATTTGAAAAAGGCCACGCTCATCTGGTGAGTGCCAGGTTACACTGTTTTTGAGTCATGGTTTTAACAAGAATGCATCATTGTGCGTAATGCTCTGCCGCCCACACCTCTAGCAAGACGGATTTCTCGGGAACTATAGAGCAGCAGACGCTGGGTGCGTAGAGTGGAGAGAACAAGGACTGGTGCTAATGGATGCGACATAGTGCTTTTCTGGTTATTCCATGCTATAAATAGTTCTGACCTTGAAAAATGAAACAGGGACTGGTCTTTGAATGCTTAGTCTGCTTTTTAATATTTAATGAAAACACTGGCTTGTTATTCATGGGGGTGTTGTTGGAAGGATGGAAACTTACACATCATCTGATCCTGAGACAGAGCCTGCAAAACTACACAGAAATCCTGCCACACAGCAAAATGGTCAGCTCTGTGTGTTTGCACCAATCAGAGTTGTTTTAGCTCTTTTGATCATTTTGAATGGCTACCCTCAAGCCATGTCAACTCTGTGAGTGGACCAACCAATCAATCAATCTCCAATCAACACTCAACTGAACTCACAATATGTGTCACTGAAAAACCAAGGCTTATTAACACTGGAGGGTTCAGTAATAACATGAGGCATGTATCCACTATCCAGTCATGCTCATTTAAGCCAGCAGACATTGATATTGACAGTTTTAGAAAGATAGAGAGAGAGATGGCTTCCTGTGGTTGTACTCAAATTCAAAACCTTGCTGCCCAGGGATCTGCACGTCAAAATATCCAGGCCATGAACACCAGAACAAAAAGTTGTCATGGCGACGCCTCCTCCATCACCTTCTTCCTCCTCTCCTGCCTCTGACTCTGTCTCCCTCCTGTCTCTCTGTATGTGTGTGTTTGTTGTCTAGTCTCTAATCCAGTGTTTATCATTCAGATCATGTGTCCTCTGCCCTCTATGTCCTCAGTGAATTTGCTGCAGGTCCCCTGACTATGTACCTGTCCTACATTAGGTCATTAGTGTTGTAATAGCAGATGTTTTTCACATTGTCTGAGTTGCCTTATTGCTCTTACTGTAGCACAATAGTCATTGATGTTTCCTTGCTGGTATTTAGCAGTGGTGGAATGTAACTAAATACATTTACTCAAGTTCTGTACTTTAGTACAAATTTTAGATATTTGTACTTTACTTAAGTGTGTCCATTTTCTTCTACTCCACTACATTTCAGAGGTAAATATTGTACTTTTTACTCCACTACATTTGCAGATTCAGATTACTAATATAAAATATAATCAGTATATAATGTAGTGGCAACATCAGTGATGCTTACACAATAATTAGAATATACATTATTCTGAAATGGGCCATTCTGCAAAATGAGTGCTTTAAGTATAAATATTTTTACTGTACTTTTACATAAATAACATTATCATTCTGATTCTGACTGCCTCATGCCACCTGTAAGCCAACCAACTACTACCAACCAATAAAAGCACCTTTTAACATTACCTCAGTCTTGGCTTCAATTATCATCTACAAATGTTATGAAAGTCCTAAAACACAGTGAAACACCACAATAAGGATAAAGGTATGAAAACATTGTTTGAATGAACCAATGTTTTATATTATTTTGGAAGAAATTGTAATGTTTTCTATATTGGAGTTTCATTTTTCCCCTTGTTTCTGTTTTGCATGTTACTTTCTCTAGATTGTTCTTTCTTTTCCTTTTTTCTTTTCTCACTTCCCCATACTTGCAGAAGAAAATAAAGTAACATTATATATACATATATATAT
>LKNJ01003661.1:0-41346 GCA_002120245.1 Maccullochella peelii
GCCTCCCTCATCTTTTTAAGTGGGAGAACTTGCACAATTGGTGGCTGACTAAATACTTTTTTGCCCCACTGTAGATTGCATTAGATTTTACAGGTGTACCTAATAAAGTGGCCGCTGAGTGTATAAACAGTAGGCATGTTTAACATGTTAATAAGCTAGAGCAGCTGTGGAAGGAAGCTGATTAGCAGAAGGAGCAGGATTTCTCCTGATGATGTAAAGAAGCTGCAGAAAGGTCTGTCTGAGTGATGTGTGTGAATAAATCATTAATTTTCAACATGCAGATCATGTTCCTTTCTTCCTTTCTTCAATTAAAAGCTGATTACTGCCTGCCCTTACTTCACGGTGGGAACACGTGTCATTTATGTGACACTGTCATCTGATTTCTTCTATTAAGACTTTCTATTCATCCACAGTCACGTCATGTTCATGCTCAGTGCTGCACTGATGGAATATGAACAGTCTACACTGAGATTTCTTATTGATGTTTTATATGCAACAGTAAGTTGTATTGATTACTGCTACAGTAACTAACCACTATTTGTTAGAAGCCCTGTTTTATAACCAGCATGGAGCACTGGTTGTATTACAATCCTTTACTATGAATGTGTGAATGTCGTCTTTTGGACCATGTCAGGATCCTGTAGGATTTACCATATTTGTGGGACCAAAAAGCCAGACTCAAGCCCTAAGTTAGCCAGCTAACCAACCTGTCTTTGTTTGGCCGCCGTTCAAACCAAAGACACAGGCAAGATTTTCCGAAGCCCTTGCTTAAGACTGAATGGAGTACTCGCTGTTTTGAGTAGAAGCTCTTCAGATGTTGGTTGGCTGCCTGGAAATGGCTAAATTATCAAATTATAGACTAAAGTCTAAATTATACTTCAGCATGCCGACAGAACTTTGTCACACATAATTTTTTATTTATAGTTTGGCGACAGTACATGATCTTACAGGAACAGACGCCAAGCCCGTCTGAGGTTTGTTTACATTCCTCAAAAGAGAGCGCAGTAGCGCAGGAGAAGAAGCTGAGAGTTTGGAGAAGGAAATCCTTTCTCCATCTCCACTTTGTTGAAATGATAAAGGGATAGGAGGGGTTGAGGTACGCTCCATGAATAGAAAATGGAGATACAAGGAACAGTTTTGATTTCTGCTAAATTGCACCAACACTCGATCATTATCAACACCAATATTGACCTTATTAAGTGGATCAGGTATCAGCCAGATGTGACCAAAACACTTTAAATACTGTTTTTTAATCACTATCAATATAAAATTGTAACACCGCATCTTTATAAATCTTCAAGCACGACATAACTAAAATTTGCCCAGGTCTAAGAAGAGTGTATGAATGTCTCACTAACAGTAAAAAAGTGATCGAAGTGACTTAGAAAATCACAACCTTTTCCACACTGTGAGGCATACAGATTTTAAACTGGAAAAAGAGAAAAAGAGTAAAGCCCAACCAAAAAGCTAACATTTTAGGATATTATCCCGCAAATATGGTCATCAAATACTTGCGACAAAGATATCTTCTTATGCAGAAAATTGAAATACATACATTACTGCTGATATATATGGATATGTTGCCTCACAGCAAGAGAGTTCTCAGTTCAACCCCACCGGTCGGCTGGGGCCTTTCTGTGTGGAGTTTGCATGTTCTCCCTGTATCCGCGTGGATTCTCTCCGGGTAACTCCGGCTTCCTCACACCACCCAAAGACATGCAGGTTAGGTAAATTGATGATTCTAAATTGCCTTTAGGTGTGAGTGTGAATGTTTGTCTATGTGTCAGCGACCAGTCCAGGGTGTACCTCGCCCAGTGTCAGCTGGGATAGGCTCCAGCCCCCCCGCGACCCTCTGAGGATAAGCGGTATAGATAATGGATGGATATATGGATCTATAGATACGATTTATCTGTGAAAAGTAGATATCGGCTGATTAACAATATATAGAGAACAAGTGTAATTGGAGATAAACATATTAAACAATACATAGCATAAACAAACCCCACAACACTCACACCAGACCAGCAGATGTTTCAGAGTAGCTGCCTCCATATTCTCACCAGGTATGTTTTGACACATAGTTATGTATCTGTAACTTTCCACAAAAGAACAAAAAAAAACGGGTCCACAACAAGCGCTGCCCACACCTGATGTAAAACTGTCAAATTTGCATAATTTTATTTTACGACATGTCCAACAGGTTTTTCCTTAAGCAGGCTAGACTTGATAAGACTTTCACACACAAACACCAGAGTTGTTGACATTGACTTAGGATAATGGACTCAAGTTAAACCCTCTTTTGACACACTCACAACAACAGACCTCTGTCAATGGTTAGTCCCTGTCCACCAACACTCACACAAACCTGGATCTGCAAATGTAGTTCCATACACATCATTACTAAACCAAACATTAAACCAGACTTAATGTCTAAATATTTGCTACAGAGATTTGGTGACTTTCAGTTTATTAAAGGTGATCATTTGAGTGTTAACACATTTTTTTTGGTCACCAAACTAAATCGTTACAATGGCTTAACTTCTACAACCACGTTCGATTGGTTGAATTTATGGCTGTGGGGGCTCAGTAACCTCCAATATCTTCTATAGGAATACATATATCCCTTGCAACAGATTGTGCCTTTTATGTATTGTCATTACATTTGTGTTACAGAGTAATATAAAATAATAACAGTGAGATAGCCATATTTAACCGATAATTAAACTTTTTTTTTTACAATCTTTGTTTGAATGAGGAAACAGAGCTGCAATTTGAGAAACGGGTTAAATATTTTGCAGAGGACAGAATAATTATATAATCCAGAGTTTTGAGGATTAGAAAAAGAGAGGCACAAACTGGGGCTAATTTATCATGTAATAATTCTGTAGCTACCATACTAATTACTGTTATTAATCATTATGTTTCTATAGAAATTTCTAGTAAGCACAATCCCAAACGTTTGAGTATGGAGATCTATATATGGACACATGCCCTTGACATCCACTGATGGTGAGAGAAACCAGTAAAGACAGAGAGAAAGTAACCTTTTTCTCTCCCTTCAAATGTTGGCAATACTGTTTTACAGTCATCATCAATCACAAGTCAACCCAGCTGACTTATGTGTATGACAATAAATACTGGTTGTTTTCAGCAGGATTATTGAGCATTGCATAGAGGCCAAAAAACATCACATCCTCCGTAAAGCCATCAGTCACTCCCGCTATGACAGTTATGATTGTGGAAAACCAGATAGGTGCCTAGCTGATGAATGGCAGTCTGTTTACTCACTGATATTATGGTCATTTGTAGAGCAGCGTGAAAAGGCAGTCCTGCAGCAGTTGAATGACAACAAATAAAAACGACTAGCAGCATGGTCATCAGCACACCCAGTGCAGCTGAAGCTACCTAACTAAACCTAGTAAAAGCCACCAAACCTCCACTGTCAACATGTCATGTAGTAATAACAATCTACTTACTACTGATAATCTGTCACAGTACATTACCCTAGCCAGTCCATCTGAATCCAACCTCAACCTCCATAAAGACCTTATTACATCTACACCGAGCTAGCTTCAAGCTAATTAAACTTTTACGGACCCACCTCTTATTCTTGAAAACGATACCAGCCCAGCTTCCGATGTTAACCCGCTCATAAAGTTTTCCAGTATTGCTGTTAACTGGTACCAGTGTGGATGGCTGCCACATAACACGTTTATAGACTCTTGGGTACCATATTAGTTAGCGTTAGCTGTCAGACTGGCCAGCTTCTTGACCTTAGCCTGACAACACGCTAGCTAGCTTAGTCAGCTAGACTAATCTTAAATCAGCTTAGAATGAAAGTAAACCTTCACATCACTTCGTGTCATCTCGCTTTAGAAATCTTCTTTAACTGCTGCTCTGTGCCCCGGACACTGATGGAAAACACTGACGTTTGTTCGACACTAACTGCCGTTTAAGTAGCCTTGCATGCTAACGCTAGCTAAATAGCTAAAATCACGGTTTGACGTTACGCAGTCTCTCCGGTTAGAGGCACCGAGCTGTCACATTAACAACATACCTTCAGGATCGCCAGGTGCACACTGAGCTGACTTCGCGGAGGTCACGGCCGATTTGCTTCAGAGCCTGTAGAGGTTCATGGATGTCGGTCCCCGGTATCCAAACTCATTAAAGGCGGAGAAAACATCCAGGAGGCTAACGTCATTACAGTGAAGCTAACTCAGCCTGTTTGGCTACGGTTCATTTGCATGACTGCGACGCTTTGGCGCCACCTACAGCCTGCTGCTGGGTCTACAGTCCTCATCTACCTCCTCTTCCTCCACGGGCAGGGGGACTTTGTTAAGCAAATTTCAAGGCTTCGATGTTGCACACACTCACCAGCGAAGCCCAGTAATGTTTAGGTAAAGAGAAGGTTTAGTTAAGGTTACAAGTAATACAACAATAACCTAAGTCCTGCATTTAAAGTGGTGAAAAATGTGCTAAAGAGGTAGGAAACAGATAAAAGAACGTATCTGTTAGAATATAACTTTTCAAAATGAAATAAATAAAATTAATTTATGGGGTTCATGAGCTGCACTGGAAAAAATGGCAACACAGTTTGGAAACAAAAAGTACAAATTTTGCATTTATTCATTTATATTGTTTTGGAGCAGTAGTAGTAGTAGTAGTAATAGTTGCAACTATAGTAGTGGTATTAGTACTGTAGTAAAAAGTAGTAACGTAAATAATCGTTATATTTGTTCTCGTTGCTCCTATATGGGTCCTATCTTTTAAATAAATTCCCAGTTACCTTAAATGCAACATCTTCTAACGTAAACGTCCAAATGAAGACATTTGATTGGCCAATATTTTACGGTGAAAAATAATTAGCCAATCGGTGAAGCAGTTCTTGGTCGTTGTCAGCAACCAACGTACACAATTTAACAACCAGGAACTGGCGTGTGCGGCTAGTCCTGAACGGGACAGGAGAGCTTTTATTGAATTATAAATTATTTACTAATCGCCTGTTTCTGTTTTTAATAAGGTTAACGTGCCGCCGTCTCGGTAAATATTTTCTGTCGGCATGAATCTCGGGTGAGTCCGTTTTTTCAAATTACCAGTAGCTAGCTAGGCTAACATATTGACCGAATGTGTCGCAGTGAAATGCATGCGGATTGTTTTATAGCTTGTGAACAAACAGTGAACAAACAAAAGGCTTTTCTTAAAACAGGCAACATTACTGATCATACACTGCAGATAATAAAAACAACACAACACAAGTCGTCACTGTGGTTCAGCTTTTAACCCACAGAGTTTTTGTTGCTCGTTGTAATTTGTCGACAAGAGATGAGGGCAAAATCAGTCAAACAATAATGAGCTGTAAACATTAATCTAACTACAGTTACTGCAAACAAGAAAGAAATAATAAAACATATTTTAATATTGCATGACCTTCTGGGTAAAATGTTTCGTTTCGTCAGGGTGTTGAAGTAAAAAGTAAAATACAAACACAGACACTTCAATGACATGAGACATGTCACTAATGAGTTACAGGTGTGATTTGGAGTTCATGTTAACTTCATTAACATTGTTGCCAACCAAAACCAGTTCATATGAAACATTACAAGCCAGAAAGCAGAGTAATGAATGTGAATCTGTCTGTGTTTACCCATCGTGCGAGTTTTGCTGTGCTGCACCTTGTGACACTATGTAATGCTATTACCTGGCAACATGCTACAGTGTGTACTGCTGTCTCAATGTACTGTTCTGTCTCAATATCTCAATGTTACAAAGACAAAATTTACAAACTCTATTTTCAAATAACCGGCAATCTGTGTGCCCAAATGACTGAGAAGCACACAAATGAGGTGATTGTGTGATTTTTCTGGAAGACAGTTTGGCTGTTGAAAGAAGCCTCAAAAAATGTAAAAGGTCTCTGCACACCAGAATAGATATATGAAAATATATATATATATATATATATGAGACAGGTGATTTGAAGGAAGGCACAATTTGAATAAAAATGACAAAACTCCCACACACTGTCTCGCTCACTGCTGGAATATTGATTTAATTCATGACATTTTGATGAAGGCCAAACAGACTGAAACATTGTAAATGAATAAATATTCCAGCTGTTGAGAGATTAAAAGCTGTGACCCTCCAGTTACTGGATGGACTCTTACAGCTGTGCTCAGCACTAACTCATAAACCTGTCAGTTTAGTTAATCATTGTCCCACAAGAGGAAGTTATTTTTGCAGCAAGACAGCATTAAAACATAAACACAATAAGACAACTGAAAACATTAAATGGGCTGGTACTTTACACACAATACAGAATACAATCAAATTTGCTCTCTACTTTTATGTTATTGTGTTTCTGCCTTCAGCTCTGATATTTGATATATTACTTTCTGTGAACAGAGACGGCCTGCTGTTTGAACTTGAAAATGGAAAACCCAAGTTGATTTTACTCAGTCATGGTGAGACATTTCTACTTTTTATAAGGTTGAGTTTTTCAGGGAAAATTCATGCAGTTGTGTGCTTCTCTCATTAGGTCTGTACTTTCATTTAAAAAAAAGTAAATTGATCTTTGCTGAAATATAAGAATATTAAATATGTTTAGTTTAGCTAGTTTTAAAAATATTACTTTTTATACAAGGTACATACTGCTATTGTAAAAATTATTTTATTTAAGTAGCATCATTTGTTTTTCTTAATTAATGACTAATACAGTAGTTTTCAGTTAATTTTGATAACATTAATCCCTCATATCCATGCAGGTCATTAAATACTAGTATTGTAAAACTAAAAATGACTAACTATAACTGTAAAAAAAATTAATGTAGAATTTCAGCGCTTCAGTCTTTCAAATGGTTGATATGCATGTTCAGAATTAAGTTTTTTTGCATTGCCTTATTTCAGACCTACAGAGGTATTAGTGAATATGAACCTGTGTGTGGTGTAATATTAATGGCTGCTCACTGCCACGTCTTTCATCCACTGCAGGCGTTCCAGCAAAGAATTCAGCAAAGGTAGGAATCATCCTTATAAAGCACCTGGGTGTCTACATACTTTTGGCCACATATTGCACTATGCAGCACAGGTTTAAGCTTCTAATAGACGATAATGCTGATAGGAAAACAAAACAATCCTGGTATTATCTTTTATCTAATTTCATTTAACTTAATCCCAGCAGCTGTCCTTCAGGCCCAGAGCGGCTAACATCCTGAGCTCCAGGCAGCCGTCCTGTGTGGAGGAGGTGCAGGGAGAGGAGCGCCCAGCCCGGCAGCAGGCAGGGAGGTACAGAGAGAGCAAGAGCAGGGCAGGAGGAGCAGCAGCCACCTCCTTCACCTCCAACACCTCCACCGCTGTGGGAAGGAGCACCATTCTGACATCATCGAGTACACATGAGCATCACAAAGGGGCCAGCGGTTGTGCAGTTGTGGCCAAGGTGAGTGTCATGCTGCGTCCCATTTCTTTGCTTTAATCTTGACCCTTCATCCTCTGACAGCACATTTAACTGCTCTGCCTGTGTGTGTGTGTGTGTGTGTGTGTGTGTGTGTGTGTGTGTGTGTGTGTGTGTGTGTGTGTGTGTGTGCGTGCGCTGAAGGTGAAGGCAGACAGACACAAACACAACACTACTGTTGGCTCCCTGAGAGCCAACGGGAAAACAGGACAGCCTCAGAACAGTGGGCCACGAGTCGGTGGAAAGGTCGGACCAAAGGACACGCTGGCCAGTGGGGATGCAGGACTGAAGGAGGTGTGTCTGACCAGTGAGCAGCTACAGCAGATCCTCAACACAGTCCAGACCTCCAGCAATGGCCAACACCCACCAGAGGACCATGGGACCCAGGGTAGTGGTAGATATGGTAATATTAACAGTGATAATGGCAGTCTGCCGAGACCAGGACTACAGCACAGAGCAGAACTAAGTCAATGGCTCGGACATTAGACTTTCCATCCTTGTCAATATAATGTACAACTTCACGTTTTTTTCCCTGTTAGGAAATAATTCAGACTCAAAATCTGGCTCGTCAGTGAATGATGAAGGAGGAGGAGGAGGAGGGGGGGGGGGGAGAAAGGAGGAAGACAGAGGAGGAGGTGAAGAAATAAAGAAGGGAGGAGGAGGAACTGATACAACTGGAAGCTCGCAGGAGAAAGGCAGCAGGTGAGGATCAACAGGCATGTGTACAAGATGTTTGTGCAATGCAGTCCCATAAGGAAGAAGACATTTAAATATTTATTTAGCTGATAATAATAAATGTACAGGATTTAGCCAACACTTTAATTTCCAGTCAGCGAGGTGAAGCTTCTCTTCTTAGATCACCATAAATACAGTCAAACTGTGGTAATGCCAGAGTCCACAGACAATACTTTACAATTCTTGGACCCTAGAATAGGACCAGACCTATATTCCCCTTCTTCGATTCTTCTTTACTGTGTTATAAACACACAAAAAGATGTTTGGTGTTCAGTATGATTTACACATGCATTAGAGTTCCCCCTCTTTGCTCTAGATTAACTGCATGGGGACAAAATAAGATTTGTTTTCTCTTCAGCCAACAAAATGTACAAGACATATTCTGATAGTTTGCTGGTTGGGAGATATTTAATTTCACAATTTACCCATTTGGTTCTACTGTTCAAGACATGTGAGCAGTATTGGTGCAGGTCAGGTCCATTGTGATCCCATAATGTGCTGATGTGTTTTTAGAAATCTGCATTTCTATAATGGTGGTTAAAAGCAGAACATTGCTGCCAATGTTTAGGTTGTCAGGATGTCTGTTCAGCTGGCTGGATGAGCGACAGACAGACAGCAGAGCTGCCATCGACGCCAAGAAGACTCAGTGGAGGAGAGAACTAGGTATACACACACAAGCAGTTTAAAACTCCAGCAATGCATGTGACAAACCCACTGATGATTATCACCAGCTTTACAAAGTGTTTTAGCTTCTTTTAGCTTCTAGTTTTGGTTTTACGGCACTCCCACTGTACACTTCCTGCTCAGCACCAAATGACGGACAGACAAAGCTAAAGACTAGCTGGTGAAGAAAGTGGAACATATAGCAGCTAAAGAGCCCAATATTTTCAAACCAGAGCTAAAATGAGAATGTGAAGGTGAATATAGGCCACATTCAGACTGACTGTAGCTGAAAGAGGAAAAAACAGCCCTCTCATTCAGTTGAATGGGGCCAGGGGGGCTTCGGCATGACAACGCAGGGTCTTCTGGCAAAAAAGTTGAAACATGCTCATCTTTTCCTGCAGTGTGACGTCATCCGGTAAGGCGCAGCGTTGGCCAATACATGCAAGCACGCATTCCTGGTGGATTATTTTGTAACATGAACGTCGTATTTGTACTGTTTACTTTGCGAAAGATAAAATGGTTGCCAACGTGATAACTTTCCAGAGTTGTAAAATCCGGTCTGAGTATCATAAACCGCTGCGCAGTGTTATGGCACATAACAGTCAATGCACAAACATATTTTTTCTCGATCAGCTTCTTACTGTGAGTGATGGGATCCCACATCAGCACACTATTTCCTGCCACAGATAAACCAGTTTTGGTTATTTCACATCAGAGATTTTGGTATTTCTGTTTTTCTCTGTGCTCTTCTCACTGGATTCAAGTGGGCGGGGCTTAGTGAGGAAAAAGCTGATGTCACATACTTCAATGAACCAGTCAGGATTCACCAACATTTGAGTCAGAATCTGATGACACTTTGTGGGTTGTTTGGTCACCATCAATCAAAAAACATGAATGAGTGTTTGAGTATAAATAACACTTGATACCTGATATTATTATATTTAATGTTAATAATAATAATAAATGCATACAATTTAAAACCAGGTTTTCAGGGGCTTTAAATACAGCAACTATAACGTTTGATTAATGCCTTTTAATTTTCCACCGTGATTAACTAGTCACCAAGCCCTCACCAAAACATGCTTATAAGGTCATAAAGATAATCCATACCCCAACCTAAACACAAGTATAATGTATAATCCCACACAATAATCCACAGAGTCAGAACTAGTCAGCTAGATATAGATCATTTCTGACACACCTAAATCATTAATCAACAATTATAGGATACAATTGATACAAATAGTGGTTATTAAAGTAATTCTGACAAATTAAATGAGTTTTTCCGTGTGTGTGTGTGTGTGTGTGTTAGATGAACAAGTGGCACTGAAGCAGCAGCAGCGTTCAGCCCCTGGCAGACTCCAGGTACGGCAGACACCTTTTGATCTAGAGTTTCACTTTGTTGGTTGTCACTGTGGGAACAAGATGACTGCAGCTTCGTTTACAGCCAAGAGCAGCAAACAGGTTCCTCGTCCTGAAATGTGGCGCTGATGCCTTTGTCTTCATCTAACTGTTCAGGGAGATTTTGCACAAAATGTCACGGAAAAAAAGAACATTGAAAACTTGGAATTTGTATTACGTTTGTTCCCCTAAATAGGTTGAAATGTTTCGAGTAACGTAACTTGTAAGAACTGGTTAGTATTAATCAATGTGGTTTATTCATATAACAGGCAATCTGACATAAAAAACAAAAACAAAACAAAGAAATGCACTTTTTGTAGTCTCTTTCCCACTAACAGTCGTAGAGGCATAACAGGTAGTTTTTATGTGGGAGAAACAATAGTGCAACATTTCTGGAGGGTGTGTTGAATATTTGAAATCAATAACAATTAAGACAATAACAAAACATGTTCACTGATATATTCAGTTAAATATATCGGGTTTGTTATTTTAACTAAAGGTTGGAAACCAAAAAATTGACACACGTAATTATGTAAAGTTTTTATGAAACCTGTAAGTCAACTCAAGAAGACCAGACAGACCTTTTATCAGATTTGATCCAACATTGACACAGATTGGAAACGTATTTCCTTTCATAAAATATTTCACAATCTTTGTGTGTGTTTCAGGCTGAGGAGGACGCAGAGAGTGTGTTATCAGTTCAGAGCTCCGTCAGCCACAGAGAACAGCCTGCAGCCATCAGATCCAGCCTCAGATTTGGGGTAAGTCTGACCTGTGATGTAAAAGTCTTTGTCACTCTGAGCAGCATATCTGAACACTGCAGCTTTTCCTACTTTTGTTTGATTCTTCATCCAGGTCACCACACACTTGAGCCTACATGGCACTAAATAACAGCACCAGGACACATGGATACAGTACCTTTTCTTTCATCCCTCCACTCTGTTGACACAGTGATACTTTCCCTGTCTGAAGTGTTTTCCTGCACATGCACACATGTAAAAATCCTGTTAGAAACATGATAAAGAAATCACATTTCTCCAGCATGAATGGAAATTAGTTAACCTTTCTTTAAACCCATAAACTTGAATACGATAAGAGTTTCTCATTCATTCTCATGTCGCTTGGTGCATGTTAAGACACTAAGCGACACACAGGGATTCAAAGTGCTGTTTCTCAGTTCCTGTCCAGACCCAAACCAACAATGACTCTCTGTGTGTCACAGCCTGATGTATCTTCTTCCTCTGAGCCACAGAGCTCCATTGTCGTCCAAAAACTGTTAAAAACCCATTAATGAGTCACACAGTTGCTCTGGGTGACATGCTCTTTCATTACCATGAACACACACACTGTACTTTATTTGGACTCAAATGTGTATTAATCCACCGCTGAAAATAGTCCCCAGCAGAGACGCGATTTCCTCCTGTTTGAGTAATGTTTGCTGGACAACTACACTGCCCAACTGATTTAGGAATTTACTGAGACTTTTTTAAACATGAAACTATATTATGAGCCATTTTTAAAATGTATGTCTTCAGTAGGAACCAGTGGGCTTGGGTCTGAGTGCCCCTGACAGGGTAGGGAAGTAAACAATAAGGAAAATATATAATAATGCCAACCTCAATCCTCAAAAATATGTGGTGTTGAATGAACACAACAAAAAACAAACATTATGAGATGTTTTTTTTTTTATTTGATCAAAACCTTGTCTCTGTAGGAGGTCACTCCGATGGAGGAGGTGTTGAGTGTCGAGAGGAGAGAGGAGCAGAGGAGACGCTGGCTGGAGGAGCTGGACCGACAGAGAGAGGAGACGACTGAACGCAGGAGACAAGAGAAACTGCTGCAGAGCCAGGTACAGTAGAGACCAGACAGGAGAGATTTTGTAGTTCACCATGAATGGTTCATGTTAATCAACTGCTGATCTGTGTTTTCTGTTCCTGACTTCCTGACTTTTGAACGTGTCTCTGCAGAAAGAGGACCACGAGCTCTGGGCTACGCACTTTGACTCGCTGCAGAGAAGGCCTCCTGTCCAGACTGCAGCTCCATCAGCTCTACCTCCAGCCCCGTCTAATGGCTCTGAACGAGGGGAGTGGGAGCCCTCATCCAGCCTGTCCCTGGTTTGGGAGGCCATGAGCAGCTGTGGAGCAGAGAGTGTCGGGGGAGCCAGCGTGGACACGACCAGCGTATACCCGCCCAGAGCCAGGTACGAGGGAGGGGTGAAAGATGAGAAGGCAGGAGGTACAAGTGGATCAATGAGTGCATGAACTGCGTTACAAGGGAGAACCAGGCTTGCTCCAGATGTGTATGAGTAAATGTTTAGTGTTCTTTGTTCTGCTGTGTTTCATCCAGCTATCTGAGGACCATGACCGCTCTGCTGGACCCGGCCCAGATAGAAGAGAGAGAGAGGAGGAGGCTCAAACAGCTGAAGCAGCAGGTAGGAGGAGGTGGAGGTGGAACACAGCGAGGGAGGAGAAGTACACTTAGGTCTCATCACTTAGCTTCCTAAGTATTTTACTGTCTCTCTTCCCCCAGCGAGCGATCGAGGCCCAGGTGGAGGAGCGTCGGCACCAGAGGGAGCGAGAGGAGGCGAAGAGGAGAGAGGAGGAGGAGGAGGAAGAGAGGAGAGTGACGCTGGAGAGAGAGATGCTGGAGAGACGTTACGAGCTGGACACACAGAGGGGGAGGCAGAAGGTCAGGACACAACACACACACACACACACAGAGGCAAACAGTGCACGATTCTTCACCAGAGTAATTGTTTTAACTAACTGTTTTCTGAAGGCAAAAACTCATTTAGCTGAATTTTGCTGTAGTTGCAGATGTATCAGTGTTTGACTTCTTTGTGTGTGTGTGTGTGTGTGTGTGTGTGTGTGTGTGTTGCAGCTGAGCCATCAGGCAGAGCAGCCAAAGAAAGTCCACGATGACGAAAGACATCAGGAGACCCTGGAGCCCAGCGGTGAGCAAAGCTTCTGCAGTATTCCCCCCAAAAAATGCTTAGGGTGCTTTCAAACTTGTGTTACCTGTTTAGTGTGGCGTGAAAGCTGTCAATCAAACTCTGCAGTGGTGGAAGAAGTACTCAGATCCTTTACTTAAGTAAAAGGTCTAGTACAATGAAAAATACTCCATTACAAGTAAATGTACTGCATTCAAAAAGTAAAAGTACAGAAGTATTATTGGCAACATTTACTGAAAGTATCAAAAGTAAAAGTTCTTCTTATGTCGCCTGTGACTGATATATTATTATATATGACATCAATAAATCTTTAACACTGATGCATCAGTGTGTAAGTAGCTGGTTTTAATACTTTATATACAGTGAGGTAGTTCAGTCCAGTGGTTCCCAACCTAGGGGTCCGGCCCCTTTTTAAAGGGACACAAGATCAATCTGAGGGGTTGTGAGATGATTAATGGGAGAGAAAAGAAGAAAAAACTAAGTTATGCTGCGCAAAATTTAATTTGTTTTTTTGAACTCTATAATCTTTGCTTTTTTAAAATTAAATATTGGAGTGCTTTACCATATTGAGTCTCAAACAGTCATTTAAATGAAACCGTCTGAGAAGTTTAGAGGGGAAATCTCTATGGTGGAACTGCTAACAACTCAGACATCTGAAACAAGACAACAAGCCTCAACTACACGGGTCAGAAGCCATATAGGTTGGTAACCACTGGTTTAATCTTTAACATGTTGTATTTTATAAGCTTTTCATGTGTTATATTAAATCTTTATCTGTAGAGTAACTAGAAACTATTGCTGCCAAATAAATGTAGTGGAGTAGAAGTATAAAGCGACATAAAGTACAATTTTAAGGTACTTGTACTTCACTTAAGTGACCAAACAGCTGGACTGAAACCGCCTGAAAAGGAGTGTCTCGGTCCGCTCCCAATCTGACTGGTGCGGCTTGTTTGTGGTGTGAAACCAAAGCAGATAATAATTAAATAATTACTGTATGTAATAACACTTAATTCTGCAAGTCCAAATAATATTGTGGAATTACTCCTACTGAAATACATCTTACCACAGTATACCGTGCAGCTTAGTAAGCAACTTAAATTAGTGTGATAAACTTAAGTAATTTAAACTAAGGTTACAGGTGTGTAAGAGAACAGGCAGGTTGTCTGTAATGACCACTGCTCTAACTGTGTGTGTGCATTCAGCGGTTACCAGACAGGACGAGAGTTTGGAGGAGGAGGTGAACAGTTCAGCCTCCCCATACAAAGACACCGCTGTACAGACAGGTAACTCAACTATTACTACTACAGCTACTACTGCTCCTCCTGCTGCTGCTACAACTACTACTGCCACTGTGGGAAGCTTCTACATCTGTGTATAAGAACAAGTTGACTGGGCAGGTTCACGTCATCATTTTGCCTGAACATACTGAAATGCCAAGCCGGTGTTTCAAGATTTATCCACTCTGGATAAACTCTTGGGTGAAACAAACTTCAGCTTAGTGTCTCAGAAAGGGATGCGGTTTAATATTTGATGGCTTAATGTGGATGTTCTCGAAGTGTTGAAAGTCCTCACACAGCTTACCTTCTCTGTGTGTGTAGAAGCAGCTCTCTCCCTCCCGCTCAGAGCCGACAGAGTTCAGACTCCTCACGTCTCTGCACAGTACCAGCCACCTCCTTCTCTGTCCACTGCTCCTTCAAGCAGCAGGAACCGAGCGGTGAGAACAGGCAAGGAGAACATCTGTCAGCCAGGAGAAGGTGGTGGTGGAGGAGGAGGAGGAGGAGACCCGTATGAGGCGTTTGCCAGGACAGAGAGGAGCAGGAGAGACAAGAGGAGGCCGGAGTGGAACACACAGAGGTAGAAACACACTGAAGTCACCTGTTTTACATTCTGACTGAATATGGACAATTGTAGCTACGAGTTCTTCTCTGTATTTATTGGCGGTTTGAAAGCCAGCTTGCAGGTGTATTACCACCACCTACTGGACTGGAGTTTGGAGAAGTAGTAGATGGGCAGGAAAAAAAAAAAAAAAGTGACTACATATTTTACACGAAGCCCTCCTAAGATGATTTTCTATTACTAGTACTATGTGAACATGTAATATACAGTATGTATCAATAGACAGTGGTGCAAAGTACAAATTTGAGGTAGTATTTCCATTTCATTCTACTTCATACTTCTACTCCACTGTAATTCAGAGGCAAATATTGTACTTGTTAGGCCACTACATTCATCTGGATCTTATCAAATATGATGCATCGTTATAAATTAAACTACTCAACAGTACACAAAATTGTAAATATTTGCACAATTTCGACCAGCTTCAACAGTAAATTACTATTTACACATTAATGCATCAGTAATATATGTATATATACACTTAGTCACACAGCTGAGTCCCAATAGGTCATTTTTTACTCTGAACCCGTTCCTCCAGGCCCAGCCGTCGGTTCGTTCCAGCCTCGGAGCGTTACCCAGCTTCTCTGCAGAGGAACAGACAGGAGAGTCGACTGAAGAGGCAGGCCGAGCTCCTCGCTCTGCAGGAGAAGGCCTGTCTGTCCAGAGCGGACCCTCCTGCTCCTCCTCAGCACCAGGAGCCTCGTCTCCTCTCCAACCCCACACAGACCAGAACGAGTCCCACCAGGAAGGTAGGAGGCTTCTTTCTCGCACTTGGGGTCCAAAATTTTGATTCACATTGTTACCTTCTTCCTGACAAACATTGAGTAGTTTTTCTCTGCTGGCTGGATGAGTGTTAATGTCTGTTACTGTTCCAGGTGGAGAGTGTTTCCAGAGGACAGAGCATCTGTGCAGTCATCAACACTGAAAGGTGAGCAGCTCGGACTCTAGTTGTCTCACTGTTAAACTTTAACGTTAAGTTTTTCCTCATCTTTGATGGGAGAAAATGTAGGTAATAATAACTTCCCAGAAAATACAGAGACAAAGCTCTGAAATAACTGCACCATTTCAACCCAAGTAAATAATTATTCATTCATTGGAAACGTTTCTTCATACATGTTGAATTGTATGCTCACAGTAGCTGTAGACAAATTTCACATTTTAGTTGAATGATTTTCTCGGCTACACTTGATTCATTAATTAATTAGAATGAAATCATTGGAAGTGTAACACTGTCCCTGTTTTACCTATAATTCACATAATTATGAAAAATGTATGGACCAGTAAAATAAAGCATTGCCAACATGTGGTCTGTCCTTGCTGCTAAAACTTCGTCCACTGACCTCAATGATACATGAAGCATTTAAACAAGCGAACACCATTTCACATATATACCAAAAAAAAAGTTAAAATACGGTTACTCACTCACTGCTTACTGTGTAAATGAAAACCTCGGTCCAGTCAGCAGCTCTGTTGATCTGGATGGTTAAGTGGTTTTATGTTTAGTGAGCTGCCTCCTGTGTTTTGATGTTGTGCGTCGTCGTCTCCTCCAGGGGGCGCTCTCCTCCCGTCCCTGCTGTCAGACACCGAGTTCAGAGTCAGCAGGCCCCAACCTCCGCCTCCACCACCACTCCTCCGGTCCTGGAGTTCATTCCTTACCTCCGGACTGATGAAGTCTTCAACCTGGATCCACTGGAGCCTGCTGACTTTCCCACACCTCACACACATACAGGTTAGACACACACACACACACACAGAATAATTAAACTCTGACGGGAGCTCTATATATTATTGATAATACTTACAGGATTTAGTAAGTATTTTTCCATTGTGCTGTTCTACTTTTTTTTTTTTTTTTTTACCTCCAACGATACAAATTCTACAAATAAAGCTGTGAAAGTGGTCGGTGTCGTGGACGAATTTACACTCATAGTGCTGCAACGATTGGTTGATTAATCAATTAGTTGATCGACAGAAAATGTTCCTTCGTTACAATAAAAAACACTTTAGTTTATTTTGACTCAATCTCACATAGGCAGTCATGCTGCTGGAAACACTCACTCACTGGTATTCGGCCAGATATTCTCTAACAAGAATTAATGCAAGAATTTGCTGCTTTTCTTTGTCATATGTGACCATAAACTAAAAATCTTCTGTCGGTCAGACAAAATAAACACATTGAAGACGTTAACGTAGGCTCTGAGAAGCTGTGAATGCCTTTTTTTTCCCCCCCAGATTTTTTCCCATTTTAAAGACTAATCAAGAACATGATTGGAAGATTAATCGATAATGAAAATAATCGTTAGTCGCAGCCCTACAGTCACACACGTCCTAAATTCCATGGGGGGGAAAAGCACACTTTAAAAAGTGTCTGTGTGAACTGTGTATTAGGTTTGAGTAACACAGATTTGTGTCTCTTTTAACACCCTCATATTGTCTCTGTCGCTTTTGTCAAGTCGATTTTATTTTTATATTCAAAAATCACAGTTTCCCCCGCTGGCTTAACAGTCAGTACGGCGTACAACACTGTCTATTCTGAGATTTGTGGTTTGATGAGGGAAAAACTCCCAGAAAACCGTTTTTAACAGGGAAAATAAAGGTAGAAACTGCAGGAGAAAAGGATTTCATCTTCCAGGACGGACACACATGTAATAAATGTCATAATTACAGAGAAGCTGTAAGAAACAGGACGATAGCTGTCTCCTTTTGTCTGCTGTAAGTAAACGATACTTTCTCCTCGTCAGAAGCTCCTCCTCAGAGCTCAGCGTCTCCTTCTGCTCCCTCACATCGGGATCCCCTCCTCCACCCTGAGCTGCTTCGCAACACACACACACACCGACAGCAGGAGATCCTGAGGGGCCTTGCCCAGCTACGGCAGGTAACACACACACACACACACACACACACACACACATATATATAAAACTCTGAAGCCTGACCAATACTGGAATTTTGAGGCCGATATCTGATCTCATTAAGGCTGAAATGATTAGCTGATAAAGCGATGAGTCGATCTGCAAAAAGTTAATCGACAACATATTTCACAATAGATTGTCATTAATCTATAAGTCATTCATCAAGCTAAAAACAGCTTTTACAGTGTAAAGATTTGCTGTTTTTCTCTGTTTTTATGATTATAAACTAAATATCTTTGGGTTTTTAACTGTTTGTTGGACAAAACAAGACGTCACTCGGGCTCAGGGGTCAAGTGATGGATAATTTTCAGTATTTTCTGTTTTCTTTTTAAGAGTTATCGATTAATCAAAAAAAAAAAAATCACTGATTTGATAGTAAAAATAAATGTTAGATAAATGTTAGTCGTAGCCCTAAATCTTTTAACAGTGACAGCGTTGTGGTTTTTTTTTTTTTAAATTTATGTGTATTTTACTGTTAAGAAATTTACTTTAAAAAACACTTAACTGAAAAATGAAACAAGTATCAATAATGTATTAGTCAGGTTCTTGATGTCGGTGGCAGAAGGGTCCGGAACCAGGCGAGTGTTGGATCGGACTTCACCGCCGACACTTACTCTTCAGCACACCTGCTTCGCTGCTGAAGTCTAACACGTTCAAAGAAATTCACTGGAGAGGATCAATTCAATTCAGTTTTATTTATATAGCGCTATATCATAACAACGTTATCTCAGGGCACTTTGTCATAAAGAGCAGGTCTAGACTGACTCCTTATGTGTACAGAGACCCAACAATTCCCACCAAGAGCAAGCACAAGCGACAGTGGCAAGGAAAAACTCCCTTCACGGTCAGGATCAGAGTTTCACGCAATTAGAGTTTATTCTTTTGGCAGAGATAAACCCGAGTTGATCTCCGGAAAGCAATTAAAAACAGTCTGACTGCATCTCTTTTATAGGGGCATGTACTAAAACCTGTTTCTGCGGGTCAGCTCTGCAGCGCTTGACCTCGCATTAATGGTCATTCATCACAAATTATGACAGGAGCTGGCATGAGCAGAGCCCATCTGTCCTTGTCGATGGTAGGACACGTGAGGGAGATGGGAGATGAAAGGAAAGCCGCACGCAGGTGGCTGGGGGAGTACACCAGCAATGCAGCAGTGAGACCAGATATAATTTTTAAGGCGGGATACTGCGGATGTAGTCGGATAGCGACTACAGTTGTGGCACAGCTTATCAAGAGCTGTAGTATCAGCAAGGCCGAGCAGATGCACGCACAGCATAAGTTGGAGCTGGAAGTTTCCTGTACGATATACTCCCATTTGTGAGGCCTGAACCGTGGCATAACAAGTTATCGCTTGCAATCTCCCTAATGATATAAGTTTCGATTCCACCGCACCTGCAGGGGCCCCGTCCTTCCTCTAATACACACACAGTGTCTCTGTGTGCCTCTACATGCAACACTTAAAATTTGATATGAATACAAGTAAGTAAATAAGTAAAACTTTAAATGATATTTTTGAACATGATTAGTTATTACGTTATATTAACAGTACTCTATACATGTGGTTTACCACAACACTCTACTGTATAGATCTTGAGGTTTGACTGTTCCACCTGCAGCATGAAGCCTAATGTTAGCACAGAGGACTACAGACTGTTCATAACCAGGTCTGCTTTCTGTTGTTACTGTGTTCACTGGTAAATCATAGCTGTTAAGTCAGGCACCAATTCAGTATTACTCTTTCATAAAATTGGAGGACATTAAGAAAGAAAGGTCAAATGGAAGCAACGGAAGCTAAAATATCCTCACTTCTAGTCCCGAGTCCAAAAGCACTGGATCCTACATTTCCCATAATGCAACTGTTTACATGTGTAAAACATGACACGGATGCTCCTAAAAACCTGATCATAAACAGATACTAATGTGCATGTAAACGCACTCAATGAGGATCCTCACAAGTATAGATGTTTGTGTGTGTTTTTCAGGGTTTATTACAGAAGCAGAGGGAGTTGGAGACAGATCTGAATCCTCTACTAAAGCGCCATGACAACGAGCACCGGTGACCTCTGACCCCTGCTCCGAGTGTGTCAGGATGAAGTAACACTGCAGAGTTTCAACCGGCCGCCGTGGAGAACGTTCAGCAGAAAACCTCCGTGTTCTCCGAGGAGCTCGTTCAGCCGTCCAACACTTGGAAACTGGATGTTCGATGTGCCGCTACGTGCAGTTTATTTCTTTGGATCGCTCTCGTCAAGGTTCACATTTCACTTGAAAAACAACAAATGGACTGCAGCAGAGTTTTGGGAGTTTTCAAAGTAAAACTGCACTTGCACTCCAGCAGAGGCGTTCGCTGACACTCTGATATCAGTAAACTAGGCTACTGTTCTCGTCATTAAAGGAGGACTCCACTGATTTTACACATCGTCTGTTAACAGGTTTTGGGGAGTACTACTGCTTATGTGAAAAAAGTTATAGAAAGTATTTTGTGTCTCCAGAGGGACCTGCGAAATCTGACAAATTGTCTCAAGTGACGTCACTTGAGTCAGCGTCGGTTGTTGTTTGAAAATGGAAAACATCTGGGGTGTAGCTGCTCCTCATCTCTCCGAAGCTGCATTAGCTGCTACTAGCATAGCACACCGGAATCTCCGACAGAACTGTCAGGGGTAGAGCTGCATTGTGGGTA
Organism: Maccullochella peelii; assembly: GCA_002120245.1. Lineage (NCBI taxonomy): Eukaryota > Metazoa > Chordata > Actinopteri > Centrarchiformes > Percichthyidae > Maccullochella > Maccullochella peelii. Next base: position 20,679 of record LKNJ01003661.1, read on the forward strand.
ATGTAGGCGCCAGGTTTTGTCAAGGAAGAAAAACTTTAATCTAAATCGGTGGAGTCCTCTTTTAACGCAAAATAGAGAAAGCTACCGAGCTGCGTTGAACAGATTATGACACCAAACCCTCCGAGAAAATTTGGATTCAACACGCTGATGGAAAAAAAATCACGGATAAAAGGTAAAACTTTACTTACACTCACAGTAACGTTAGCTTGTCACTCAGTGAGGCAGCAGAACGTTAACTACAATGCATTACTGCGGACAAATTCATTTCATGTTGGTTTGAATTAGTTTGAACTAGATTTTCTGAAAAACTGACGGCCTCACAGGAGAGTGATCGTCAGCCGTGAACACTGGGGGATATATTTACTGTATCCTTAAATTGTGATAGGCAGCTAAACAGTACAGACATCATCGTAACAGTAACTACCATTTGCTTTGCCTTTAGTCTGAACGCACCTTTACACCAAACCTAATGTAAATTTCTTGGTTTTGAATACTGTCAAAACTGAAAAGTAAGTTGCAGGTTCAACACAAGCTTTTAACTTAGACTGTTTCACTACAAACACCTCAGTGTTTTCTATGAATCTGCTCCATCAGTCCTACCTCACATCAACACCGTCACACCACCAATTCTCCTCTGACACTAAAACACTGCTCATGTTTTTCACTGGCATGTTTGCTCTTTCCTCCACCGGGTACCTTTTCCTCCTCACTAACTGAATTTATATGGTTGAGCAACATTTCATGTAAAGATTGTATTTTATAATTCTGTTTTTAATGCACTTTCCATAAGAATGACCGTGTACCAAACAGGTGTTGAGTTTTACCTTTTTGTGTTGTTTTCTTCGGGGCACCATGGTCCTTTTCTCTGGGACATCGTTCCTGCAGAGGAGCACAGTCGACTTATTTAAATCATGAATGAAAGATGTGTTTTTTTGTTTCTTAAGCTTCCTGCTGGACGAGGAGCTCTGTGTTTCCGTTTGTGCTTCTGTGTTGTGTATTTTTTCTGGTTTTATTGTATTAGTGTATTTTTTATTTATTGCAAATGTAATAAATAATGTAAAGTGTACCGAGTGAGGCCCTTTTCATTTCTTACAACTGCACTTTGTTTTCATTTATTTTATTTCGGCAACCCTCTGAATTTCTCCCCAGCTGACACCTGCAGTATGTTAAATTTGAAAACTCAACACATTTTCAAAACTCGACTAAAGAAGTGTCGATCTCTAAATACAGTTTGACTGATCTGAGTTTGAGTTTTAAACTCATAAAATAAATAAGGATGATGATATGAATATTTTGTTATAGAAAAATACTTAATGAACCTCTCCAGACATGTTTTAAGACAAAAATACTCTGAATAATAATTTCTTAAAATTCTATTAAAATCAATCAAGTTCTCCCTCATTTAAAAGTCCAGAAACTATGAATATGCAAATATTGTTCATTTAAAAAGTTTCACCGCTGGACAGAAGAAGTCAGTTCTCAGTTAACGTGCACTGGAGGCTTCAGGTTTCCACGTCACCCTTGTAAGTTGTGTGAACCACAGTGGGCTTCCTGCTCGTACAGACACGCCTTGAACTTTAACTTTAAGGTGAGCGCATACAAACTTTCCTCCTTCTAGAGTCAAACTCTGCACATTCATCATTCTGCACAGAGAAGCTCGAACATCCAGGTGAAGTAACAAGAAGCAAAACACACTTTTGAGAGGAGCGGGGCCTTAAAGACCCCTACACACTACACTGACGATGCTTTTACAGGTTAATTGCATGTCATACTGAGTGAGATCGGTCTGATTAGTCTAAAGTCTCAATCTGTGTCAGACTGTCAGATTGTACAATTAAGGTATGATTATTTTTATTATATTTTTGTTCACTTTTTTGCTGCACAGTGCACACTTTGGCTTTAGTAAACACATTAAAAGTATAGCAATTTAAATCTGTTTGACAGCAGGGTAGATGTATATAAAAACCTGCATCACAGGTTTTCATTAATGGTTTTTATATATTTTGGTGTTTTGTATAACATATGTGTTTCAAAAGGATTTGAACATCCTAGATGTAAAGACTCTTGTAAACATCTTGGTGAAAAGTTTGAAGGGTAGTTAAAGGATAATTCCGGTTTATTTTCATTATTTTGTCCATCATTTCAATTAATAATAATAACTTTGTACTCACCACGATAATATTTGAGATCAGGGTGAATTCACGATAAAGAAGGAGGATCGATTGTCCTCCCTGAACCGCCAGAAGGCTTTTACTGTGAAACAGACGGAGGAAGCACTGAGTTTACATCGACAACAAACAGCAAATTAACACAGCAAACAGGAAGAGATCAGAAAATTGGAAGAGTTCTTTCTAAAATATCAAATACACTTAAAATTAGCAGGAGGTTATATGGACATTATTTTCTGACATTTTATTGGTCAAACTATTGATCACTAATGGAGAAAATCATCAGAAGATTAATCAACAAAAACAATAATCAGTTGCACCCCTATCTTACCTGTAAGAGCTTGAGCGTCACCTCCTCATGGTACCTTGAAGGTCTTCAGGTAAGTCTGGGGCCCCCGAGAGCCCCAGAGAACAACCTTAAAAACAAGGACTCTTTATACAAATAAGATTAAATATCAAAAATTACTCTTCAGGACCTGAAATTTAAGGTGTCAGTATTTTTCGAACTGTCACTCTCAACGTCTGAGAGAAGATTTGTTTTCCAGCGAAGCAATGAGCTCAAAGCATGACGACAAAGCTGCAGAGGAACGGCTTCAAAACGACGACGTTCATGTCCCGAAGTGGCTTCACTCACGGCCCTTTGGAGGGAGCGAATACTTGCAAAAATGAAGATTTTTCCATTTTGTATTTGGAATTAATTTAGATCGCTTTGTAGACATCTGTTTTTACTTTTACATTAAAGGGTCAGTGTCAAAAAAAGCCACTTTAAATCTAATCAGCGGTGGAAAGTTACTAAGTACATTTAATTAGGTACTATTTTTACTTTATACTTCTACTTCACCACATGTCAGAGGGAAATATTGTACTTTTTACTCCACTGCATTGATTTTAAAGCTTTAGTTACTTTGCAGATTCAGATTAATACAAAATATAATTCAACTAATAAATTATGTAATATTACATATTAATCTACCCAGAAGTATATAAAGTAATTACAATCAGCTCCACATTCTCCAGCTGCAACATTTAGTGATTTACACATTAATGCATCAATAATTATAATCCAAGAATATAATTTTATTCTGAAATGGGTCATTCTGCATAATGAGTACTTTAAGTATACAGATGGATGGGAGATGATTGGAGACATATCTTTGACAAGATATTGTGCGAACAACATATTATATCTTATGTGGACAGGATTAAAAAAAAACAAAAAAAACAAAACAAAAACATTTCAGCATTTCGGGGGCTCCAAAACCCCAACTGGATCCAACATCCATACATTTACTATAAATTTAGAATTGGCCCAATTTGAGTCCATATCAAGTCTTGGTTACTAGAAACCAAGTGGACCCGTGAGGACCTCAAATGCCCTCTTTACACCAAATTAGCTCTGGTTCTTGAACCGGTTCCGTTCAGGAATCATGGAACCTTGGTGCTCTCTATCGAACCAAGGATCATCAACGTCATCAACGGAGGACATTGCACAATGCACAACGGAAGTAAACAGTAGTAGCAAGATGGCGGATCGCATTGATCACCTGCAAGCTTTTGTTCTGTTATTAGAGAGATTTGTCCAAAGAACAAGCATGGACCAACTATCACTGACAAGAAGACGTAGAAGGCTATCACCATAGTAGACCAGAGACCATTGTTGGCTTCTCCATCCTCTCTTTCCAACCTGTAGAATATGACGCTCACTGATGTAGTCAGGTCAACGAAAACCTGATATTTTTTGGTTCCAGCTGGGAACCAACTTTTCAGGTTCTGAACCAATTTATTTTTGGTGGAAATGCTCCGAACAGTTCAAAATTAGGTGCGAGAACCCATTCCACGGTGGTGGAAAAGGGATGGCACTGAGACTTTTAACCTCCACTGTGCTCTGCCTGCACAATGATTTCTCGTTACCATCACAAAGCAGCTCAATCTGAGGTCAAGAGAATCTCGGGGAAAACTGGCTGGTTTACGCAGGCAAGTTTTAATACAAAAAACGGATGTAAAAAAAACATAAAAAATGACTTAAGTTAAAACCAGTCTGTTACAGAGTCACTTCCTACTGTACATACAACAGCAACTAAAAACAAACAGCTCCCAGGGTAACAAACCAAACATTCAGTACAAAAACAAGTTTTTTTTACAAGACATAACGTGTCCACTGGAAGACGTGTGAGGCAGTCTGTCCATCCTTTAGTTGTTTAGAAGGGTTTTTTTGCAGTTCTCCCATAGTCTTAGCTTCCACTTTAGGAACCAGGGTGCATCTCAGTCTCTCCCATGATGCAAAGAGAACAAATAAACAGCTCATGTTTCCTCACTGTAGAAAACATCTTCAAGGGTTCCTTTTAAAAAAGTGAATTTGTCGGGTTGCTGGAATAATGATCTCTAAAGAAAACGTTCGAGTTCCCCGTGCAGCCAATAACCTACCTATGTTGTATTTTCCAGACTGTGGAAAACACAGTAAATCAAAAACTGTCAGTGAAGGTGGTGGTGCATTCAAGAAAGCAGGGAACTGTGATCCAACCAGAGGCTTTTAACATTTGAAGTCAATGCCCTTTCTCAGAGCAGCATAGAGCGACAAAACAGATCAGTCTCTCCTGAACTGATCAAACCTGAGACCATTCATTCAGTTACGAAGATGGTCTCTCTGAGGCAGAGCTGAAAAGCACTTCCAGAAATCGACTTATGTACATGCCAGGTCTGATCCCTTTCAGTTTGTTTTGCCGAGTGAGATTAAATTAAAAAACGCCTTTCCACTACGGTTATTTTTATTTATTTTTTTACATCTCTTAATGTCCAAAGTGGGAGATATGGCCTTTTCCTCCAGAGTTTTTCTGACTTCTTAAGTACCAACAGTTCAGCAGGTAGTAAACAGTATGTTTCCTCTCCGAGACTCAGCAGCCTGCAGGTTTTTATTCCAGCCAAACTCTACAGCAGCTGATTTCAGCTCGGTAAGCAGGTACATCAACTTGTTTTAGTCCAGAGGTTCATAAAATTGGTTACAGGAAGAATATTGGGAATACAAATTCACCGGGTCGTAGATAATCTTCTTAGCTGCTTTAAAGAGGTGGGAAAAAGTAATAAAAGACACCGTTAACTAGAACTAAGAAGTCCCCTCCATTAAAGTCAATATAAATTAGGACTGTCAACATGTCAATAATCAACATGTAATTAGTTAGAAATAATTTGACCCACTTAGACGAATCTATGTTTATGAATTAATGCTTCATACATTACTGTAAGGTGGTTGCATTTTACAGAACCACAAAACGGCCTTTAATCTACGTTTTATACAAAATTATTCCACTAGAGCTGCAACGATTAATCGATTAATCTATTAATCCATTTCTGTCTATCAACAGAAAATTAATGAGCACCTATTTTGATTAATCGTTGTCATTCCTTAAGTCATTCAAAACTGCAGTTTTCAGTTGCTCAAATGTGAAAATTTGATCCTTTTCTTTATTATTTATGACATTAAAGTAAGGGTATGGGGTTTTAAGCTGATGGTTGTATCAGACAGACACCCGAATACATCTCCTTGGGATCTCATTAGGAAATTATTACTTTTTAATAATTTGTTTTACTATTACCCGTCATCTAATGGATGAAACAATTACTCAAAAAAATAACCGGCAGATCATGAAAATAATGGTTAGTTGGAGCCCTAGATGCCACACATTACTTCTCTGATGGTTTGGTGTCAGGATTAGCCATTTAGTCATCAATAGATCAAAGTGACTGTATTTTAGGAACGACGCTGCAGGAGAACAAGATGCAGCCTGTTGCACCGAGAATTTTTAACTTGAACAGATAATTACAGATTGAATTTTTTTTTTTTTTTAAATCCTGCACCCTCTTTGATTTTACTTGATTTGCACCGACTTTAATAAAGGACACTTCACCCCGCCAAAGTAAATCATGTTTTTTGTTACTTTACACCTGCCTGACGCTAAGGGGGCGTCTGGTGGCCTAGTGGTTGAGCACATGTCATAACAGCAGCGTCCCTGGTTTGAATCTAGCCGAGGACCTTTTTGCATACTGTCTCTGCCGGCATCTCCAGACTGTACGTCTACTGTCAATATCAGATAAAAGCAAAAATCCCAAAAAAAGAAAAGAGTTTGTCTTTTCAACATTCTTCCTGTAACCAATTTTATGAACCCGAGTGACTGAAGTGTCCACATTCTTGGAGACTCTGATATGTACTTTGATGGTCCTGGACTGGGGTTAGACATCACCCTGCTTTTGTGATTATCAATAATGAACCTTGGGAGCTGCATACAGAGTGTGGTCACTCCTTCTTCCCTCTTTCTTCAGTGTAGCACCTGTTTTTGGGATGTGCATTTTTCAACCTCTTCATTTGACTAGAATGAGATTCTGGTAACAGGGTGGTAAGATTTTGGTTCTTCCCCCCTTAAACCTGCAAACCTGAACCGCAGGAGGTGTGTGGCGGTTAGCGGGGGGTTAATCAGCTGGTGTAGTTAAACTGGCTCTCTACATCCCGTTAAAGCCTCCTCCTCTTTGCCCCCCTCTGTAACTGTTTCTGCCCTGACCTGCAGGGTTGTGAAACGCCCCCAGCAGACTATGACCAGTGAAGTCCCTGCCGGTCTGTTGGAAGCCCCACACCAGGGTGGTGGCAGCACCTGCAGAGCCCAGGCCCCCTGGCCAGACAGGCGTGGGCCCCAGGAGGCCACCTCCCAGCGCAGTCAGGGGCCCTAGCAAGGGGTTGGGGAGTCGAGGCAGGTGGAGGGGATGCAGACCGGCGCCTTGCTGCTGCTGGCTGTGAGCTGGTTGTTGTAGGTGTGACGAACTCTGCTGGAGCTGCTGTTGCTCATTTAGTTGCTGCAGATGTTGTTGGGGCTGTTGTAGACGGGGCAGAGCAGGATTTGGGTTATCCTCCTTGTCTGTCATGGTGATACTTCCTGTTACCTTGGTGCCACTGGCAGTTCCCACAGTGCTGTTGCCAGGTGCTGCTCCCTCTCCTCCTATTGGCCGTTCTTGGCCTGAGTGTGTGTCTCTACAGGAAGAAAACAAGAAAGAGGTTCAGCAGCAACATACAGACAAACTGCAGGAGAGAAATCATGAAAGCAACAGTCAACATGTCTTTTACAGTGTAGGGCTGAGTATTAAATCTCAATACCTTTCTGGCATTTTGAGCGAAATGAGTCTTAGTATCTACTGAAAGAGCAGGCCAAGAAGCTGCAGTGCAAATGTCTTCCACTGACACTCCCCTATGCTCCGTACACCCCCTCAGGAAGTGCTTCATCAAACATTGATCGGTCACCGAAACCCTCATGACAAGATGAAATAGTAGCGGCATATGTTTTAACTGGGCTGAAAGCCAAATTCCTATCCACCAGTAGTTGTAGGAATGAAAGCACGTGAGACAGAGGACAATCAGTGGGATCCAGGCTTTTATCCGTCCATTTGGATGTATGCGATGCCATGGCTATAGCGCCCTGAATGTAGTGTGTTCAGCACCTCTGCTCTCTGCTGAGAGAGCCAAGCTCTCATGCTGTTTAATTCAACTCCCAGATAGATGATGAGCTGGGAGGGAAAGGGAGAGGTTGTTTTCCCAACTAATCGTGAAACCTTGACCTGATAGCTCACAGTAACACACTAGGTTAGAAAAAACATGTGTGGGGGGGTTGTGTGTCAGTGGGAATGTGCTGCTTTGGTGAAGTGAGTACGTGCTGCTTAATAATTGAAAGTTTACAGGCGACTGGCTCACACAGTGTGGGAGATATGTATGAGATGTATGTGGGACAGCTACAGCTGAATCGAAAGAGTCGGGGGCAGACAGTTCTTTTCAAACGAAAGCTGCTCTTTAGAGGAGGTTGGTTTGTTTTATTGCAAAACATTTGGTTCATAAGAGCATTTTCAATATTGTCAACAATACACACACACACACACCAGTCATTATCTCCTGCTCTGCTTCCTAGGAGGTTCCTGGGGAGGGTTGGACCAAGGGCAAGTCATCTGGCGGTTCTTGAAATCCGGCCGTGGAGCCGGCTGTACAGCTGAAGGGGCTGGCTGAGGGGGCAGCAGAAGCGGACAAGGGTGGGACGCGGCTGCAGCGGGGCATCTCTGCTTTTTGTGATCCCGGTGTTTCCAGCTGTCCCGCCAGTGGCCCGTGGAGCGCTGAGAGCGCGTGACAGGCTTGGACTTGGCTACATGCCTCCTAATTTTTTCCGCCTTATCCGACGCTGTCTTCAGGTGGTTCACCATCGACTGGAAATGGGGCCCGAACAGCCCGTCCGGGCTGATGGGGGCGTCCAAAAGCTCCCTCCTTACTGTGTCAGGAATGAAAGAGAGGTGCAACCAGATATTGCGGTGAATCATCACCTGCCATGTCGCAACCCGTGCAGTAGAAACGGCGATGGAGGCACACAGGGCCAGAATGGCGCTGGAAGCCTTGCTGATCTCCGCTGCCTGTTCAGGAGACAGGACATCCGGTTGAGCGGCCAGTTTCGTCATAGAGTAAGCCAGCAGGGAGATGTTGTTGGCCGCCGCAGACGCCTGGAAGGCACACTGATGAGAGCGGTCGGCGAGCCTAGCAGTTGTCTGGTCTCTGGTGGAGGGTGGGGCTGGTCGCCGTCCTCCAACCACGTTGGTTTTTACCTCAAAAAACGTCATCAGGCTCGGTTCCAAGGGAGGAACAGGAGGGATGCCGCGCTCCGTGAAATCCTCCACCTTGGTGATGGGAACATAGGTAGAGACAGGAGCCTTCAGTTTCCCGGGCTCCACCGATGCCCCAGACTGGTAGGCCTTGATGGCTGGGAAGCAAGGCCACACGGGGTCGTGTCGGGCCGCCTGGGCCGAGACCAACTTGCTGTTCATGTCATCTGGCGGGGCGGACACCTGTGCCAGCGGCACGGTCAGGCCTTTGTAGGCAGCTGCCTTCTCTATAATCTCTGGGAGCTCCGGGAGAAGGGGGCCTATCGCTGGCAGGGAAGTTGTGGTGGAGAGGGGAACCCCGGGGTCCCCTGGGCGTACACCCAGTGGGCCACTGTCAAGCTCCTGCTCCTCCATCGGGAGGAGGGGAGCCAGCTGCGACTCGCATGGAGATCCATGGATGGAGGAGACATCTGACTCTGGCCCTTCCGTGAAATCGGTGCGGTCCAGGATGTCCAGGGCTTCGTCTACAGAGTAGGAATCCCTCACCGGCAACACATCCTGTTTATTGGCCTGAGGAAGGGGAGCACAGTAGGGACATGCGGCTTGGGGAGTGAGGGCCAGGCCAGCGTGCTCCGGTCTCAGGCAAGACTCGCGGGCGCGCTGATCAAAATGCATTATGTAGCCCGTCTGGCTCTCTGGACAAATGCGGACACTGCTGGAAGAAGACATTCTTGAAATCAGTCAGTTGCTGTCTGAAGCGTAGCTGAAGAGAAATTGGAGCCAAGCCGGTCTCAGCTTAACTTATATATAAGGTGAAACCGAGGTGGGGCCCACGTAGTAAGTGGGCATAGACTAAAAGTCTTCAGTGCTGCGCGAGCGAGAGATAAACCCACTAGCCTTAGAGGGTGAAGCCTATACGAAATAGAACTTTGTATTCTTTTGTGAAGTGAAAAACAGTTTCTATAAATATTGGATTTTATTTCCCAAAGTAAAGTTTTCAAAAAAGTACTGTTTTGGTATCAAAACTTCAGTATCATATCTGCAAAAGCAGCAGACATACGACCAACCAGGGTGCACCAATCAGCAGCAGATGTGTCAAAAAGATGAGAGAACATGAGGAATTAAGGAGATTAAAATAACTTTTACAACAATCTTTTGCTTGAAAAGTCCTGCAGTGTCTTTATGTTCTTGATGCCGTAATGTTAGATTTTTCTTTATTACAGGTGACTGATCGTTATATACTTGAATTTAACTACATACTAGTCATGCTGCTGCGATGTACGGCAGTGTATAGTGCACATAGTTAAAAGAAAGTATAAAAGCACTCTTACTGACAACACAATGAGAATGCTACTTATGTGGACTAGTCTATTAAGACTAAAACCAGTTCAGGGCCGTTCACATGGGCCTACATGAACCAGCACAAATTATATTTTAGGGTGACAAATACACCGACCTGCCCAGGGACAGGGACACCTGTTTAAATGTTACAGATTCCATCATATTACAAACTGAACTGTAGACAAAAGGCAGTAATCATTTACTCTTTACTAACCTTGATCTGTCGCCCTCTGTCGTACTGGAGGAGGCTGTATGTTTAGCTGCTTTGGGAAATGCAGGTTCTCCTTGTTGATCTGCTTTCCCTTTCCCATCATTGGTTGAGTCTGTCTGGTTACTTGGTGCCTTCACTGTAGCTGTGTTTTGATTTGACGAAGGGGTAGACATGTTGCTATTACTGGGACCCCGGTTTCCCACTCTGACTGTAGTGCCATCTCTCTGATCTACAGACTCTTCTTCTCCTCCTCTCCTCTGTCCCTCTGTGGGAGTCTCTGCTCCGTCCTCCCTCCTCTCCTCCTCCCCCAGCTCCGGCTGCAGTGCTGAGTGAATTAACTCCAGAGTGGCTGCCACTGCTTTCTTGCCATGAGTGAGCTGGACCGAGTCAGAAGGACCTCCTTGACCTAAAAGAGGGGTGGTGTGATGGCTACCTGTACGAACGGGCTTGGGAAGGAAGATTTTGAGGGGGTTGATGCTCAACTCTGCCTGCTGCTGCTGCAGCTGCTGCAGCTGCGCCTGACGCTCAGCCCGTAACTGTGAGATGGCCAGTCGAAGAACCTCAAAGTCTGTGCCTGAATGGTGCGGCACACCTTCCTTACAGGAGGCGTCTGGGACGAGTTGGTCAGAGAGATGGGAGAGAGAGGGGAGGCTGGAGCCGGCCTGCTGGAGGAGATGTTGGGGCTGGTCACGGGAGGAGAGGGGATGGATGTGTTCTGGGAAGATAGAGGGAGAGCCCGACACAGTGTCACTAAGACTCAGCTGCCTGCCGAGACCTGAGGATAGAGGACAGCACTGAGTAGAACACAAAGAAACAGTAAAATACAAAGAGACCGTAGAACACAGGGAGAGACAGTAGAACGGGGGCTGAGATCCCAGTACACAACAGGAGGAAGTTCCCAGCGTCGGTTTGGTCTGAAAACAACAAGTTTGAAAATGAAAAAAATCTGGGAGGTGTGAAGGTAGAAAAAAAATGAGCTTACCAGACCACTCCTCATCTCTGCTTGAGGCTACATTAGCCGCTACTAGCATAACACACTCGAATCGATAATGTCTAGGTAACTCTAGATTTGCAAAACTCTCACACATGCGCACGTGATTCAGCACAGTAACGCCTGGCACGTCAGACAAGTTAGTCCTGAGGGCAGTGTCACCTTAGGTAATCTTCTCTTGCTCCAATTTGCTAGCTTAACGCGTGTCATAGGTAGGCTCGCTTCTTTTGCTATGTACACAACAGCGATGAACGAAAGTCGAAGTTTATGAAGTTCAACCGTCACGCAACATAATTCATGCAATTTATTTTTTAAACAGGATTTTTATGCTTTCTAATTTAAGTGAAATATGTCAAACAGCCACAACTGACCTTTGGGAGCCGACATGTCATCTATGATTGGCTGCCTGTCCTTGATGTCATGGTAACCGACCAGTCTGGTGAAGTCATGCAGAATTTCTTCAATACTGGTCACGATGATGCCACTACTGGAGTAGGGAAGGAACTCCTCAACATGACGACCTGAGTTTAAAAAAAAAATAATTTAAATAAAAAGTGACATCAGTACTACAGTTCAGGTGGTAAATTAAGTTTTCAAATCTCAGCAGCTAATCAGGTAATCACTGCTGAGTCTCCACCGGTATTGATTAACACTCCTGAAGTGCCAGTGCTCCTGACACGTACGTACCAGTCAGGAAGACTGTGTGTCGGTACTGTGTGTATCGGGCCTGCAGCTCCATAAGACAATCCAGGTCAGGTAACTGATGGTTCGTCATGTCGCAGTGATGATATGGGAGGAACTCAACGATCTGTCGCTTCTGAAAGGCTGACAGTATGTCCAGTAGGTTGGCTGCATCTCTCCTCCACCTGACAACCAAACAAACACGTTAAAATACCTACTTTACTTCAAAACAGTCTGCACTTTCAGCCGATAGTCAGAGCCCTTATGGAGAGAAAACCAAGCAAAAACAGTACATGATTTTAAGGGTTTATAAAGTTAGTGAGAAACAAGAGTGTGGCTGTAAATCCAATCAGTTATAAGTCATTAAACATATTACAGTTTGGTCGGTCATTACCCAGTGCCAACACAGAATCATTACCTGGCTTGTTCTTTTAATTTCTTGTGGGTTTTGCAGTGAACCTTCCACCTCCACACACTGTCTGGAGAACTGTGCTGTTCCAGGGACATCAGCAGGGCAGACAGTCGATCTGCAGAACAACATCTCATTAATCAACACATCAGTTAAGTTGAAATAAGTACAAGCAAAAAGGCCACTACCAGTGATTCATTTGTCTCAAAAAGACCGATTCAAATATTTCTAGCACAAGAACACATTTTTCACTATGACAAAATAAATCATGTGTATTTCTCAAAAATAAGATTATCAATATTATGCGTTAAGTGGGACTAGTGTAAGAACAGTAAGAGCAAAAAAAAAAAAAAAAAAGTGTTTTTCCATTACATTGATCTAAAACTACATTTTGTTGGGTACTGCTGTTGGATTCTATTCCCTGACCTACCGTGAGTGATGAAGTCTGGATTGAGGACTAACTCGTCCGAAACGATGCAGCCTCCAGAAACAAAAAGCTCGTTGTAGCTGTTGTTCCTGATGTCTTCGAGTGTATCGATTCCCACAAACACCACAGAGCGGTGTCGCTTCAGAGACACCAGACCTGGGATCTGATGTGTACACAAACACACTTCCTGTTAGTCCATTTTTAGTTTGGCTATTTATCATCCAGTGAATCAGTCACTGCATCTGTCCAGCATGAATACACAGTAACTATGGTTGATGGTGAATTCCTTCCAGTGGCAGTGCACAAAGTCTCCTCACTGCACACACAGATCGAGATCTTATGTGAACAAAGTCACTTGCAGGACATGTAGTCTTGTGTTCAACAAGTCAATAGGACAGCCTTTGCTTACACCAATTGACATTAATCATTGATTTGAAGGAAACTATTGCAGACCTGGTGAGCAAAGCTGCCTTCCTCACACCCCATTAGTATGCACACTGAAGGCCGCTATCTCATTACAAGATGCAGTCCCTTTGCAGGTTGACATGTCTGTGCACATATCATGCATGTTTTGTTAACAAGTGCGATCTCGCTCTCCATTTATATTCCCAAACTCAGATTTCATGCACTGCTGAACGCACGTCACAGTGCATTCTCCAGAGGCAGATGCACTGCTCACAACAGCAGGGTGTCGACCCTCTAACAGCAGGTGATAATGATGACATGCCAGGTGTGTTGGGAGGGACAAAATTAGAATATCTGGCAACTGGAGGAACTAACAGCATGACAGCTAGTGCAGCCAGCACAAAGACGCTGAAAAAAGAGGTTGGATCGCCTCTGATCCACAGTTTAAAAAGGGCAAATAAACTGAAGCCTGCCTGTCAAGTCAGAGGAAGGTTGACAAACAACACAGAATTTACTGAACCCTCTGTGATCCTGCAAGTGAAGTAAAAAACTGAAACAGATCGACAGAGCGGTTAACCTGCAGAGACCACTGTGTTAACACAGAGCAGCAGAAAACACATCCACCTTTTTTATTGTCACTAGCAGTGAGGACAAAGAGAAATAGAAGTAGAAGTTAAACTGATTATTCAGAAGTACCTTGTGTACGTGTCCAGCTATGTCTTGGTTCTTAATGATAACCAGCAGTCGGTTGTCAGAATTTTCTTGGTTCAGAAAGGCCACAGGGCTCTGCTCCACATTACCCTGCTTCAACAGGTGTTCCTACAACATAAGAGTACACACACACACACACACACACACTGTATTTACACAAAAAAATAATAACTCTACATCAATACAGGCTGACTTTTTCAAGAGCTTCTTTATCAAAGCAAAACGAGATGTCAAATAGTCTTTATGAATCTCTGCCATTAGATTCCAGTTTGGACCGATCCCCTCAGTCCTCTACGGGACCAGATCACTGGTGTCTGTGTTTATTTATCTATTAGTGTTTGTTTATTGAGATTATTATATTCATTACCTTTCTAACTTTCTAATCAGTTAATGTGCTTTTTCATAATTTTTACCAGAATGTTCTAAATTTAAGTCAATCCTTCACATCCATTGATGAAGGTTTGATTAACTGTAGAAACTTAAATATTTACATAGGTTTGTATGTGTTTAGGCTCATCTATTTTTCTATAATTTTTCATGCACCGTGAACTATGCTGCCCATGAGGTTACCTTGACATCTTCATAGACCTGGTCCTCTGCCTCGGTGCTGTGGAGATAGAACTGCAGGGAGTTCCTCTTGACGTCTTTGATGATCTCTACCAGGCTGTTGAACACCTCTGGCTGCAGCTGGCTGATCAGGGAGCTCAGGGCCGTGGCCGGGGGAGCCGGACCGGTGTCGGGCCTGGGGATGGCCACAGAGGCCAGACTGGAGACTGGCTCAGAGGGGTATGATGGTTCTGTCAAGGGCTTAGAGACACTGCTGAACCCTGGCAGAGTCACCTCACAGTTTGTACCTGCAAGACTACTCCCACCTACGGAAGTGCTGTTGTCTTGTGTTTGTCTGATGTTATGAGCGACTGTTTTATCGATCTCTAAAGTGTGACTTTGCTGTGGTTTCCAGTGGGACTGTGGGGACTCGTTAGAAGGATGAAGGACGGAAGTGTTGTTAGGCTTGTAGACGGAACCAAACGCAGAGGTAGTAATAGATAAAGTGACATTAGAGGTTGGGGGATTCTTGTTGTTTGTAGCATCAGGAAACGGTTTGGTGATTGAATGTGGCTGCCACACTTCACCTCCTCTGGAGAGTGGAGGAGTCTGACTGACTGAAGCACCGGCATCAGCAGCTTTCAGCTCACCGCAGAGACCGTCATCATCTCTGCCTGTTTCAACATTAGCTGCTCGGATGCTGGACACAAAAGCACTAACTCTGTTAGCCAACGCGGCGTCAAAATTAGTCCGGCTGGTGACGGATTTGTGGCTCGGCCACGTGTCATCAAACTCTGTTAGCATGCCATTAATGCTGTCCTGTAGTGAGCTAACATAGTCCTGGACAGGGGGACAGGGGTTGTAGAAAGACACATACTGTGAAAACTGAGCTATGGGGGGGTGTGGGAGTGTGTGTTGAAGTGCTGTGGTTTCTGTGCTTGAAGTGGAGTGTGGGCTCTGTGGGAAGCTGTAATGAACGCCATCCTTCTGCAGGAGGAGCTGCATCTCAGAGGAGAAGTCGCCCAGATGTTTGTCCACTATGCTATCAATATCTCTAAGAGGACGAGAAGGAGGTGAGGAGACGGACTGAGAGCCACCTAACAGTTCATTTGCTTCTCCCTTTTGCTCATTATCACTAGCTACCACACGTATCATTTCCACCACCTCCTCCTCCTCGTCTTGCTTACCCTCGTCTGCCTCTTCTTCCCTTTGCTTTTGCACGTTCTCATCTGGCTGAGTTTCCCGTTCCTCCTCTATAGGTTCTGCCTGAATCTCTTTCACCTCCCCCGTTTTCCCCTCTGCATCTTCCTTCACTCGCTCAATGGGTGGTGGTGAGGGGTTTGTCCTCCTCTCTGGAGCTGTAGGGATCAATGGCTGGATGGATGCAGAAATGAATGGCTCTTCATTGTTCTTTTCTTTCCCCTGAGATATCTCTTCACGGTCCTTGGACAGCCCTGCAGGAGGCAGATTATGTTAAGACTGGAAACACAATAGATGCATACTTAGTAAGGAAACTGGAGAAAGGACTATCCCATTAAAATACATACAGACAGCAGATGAATTAAAGGGAAAACCTGAATAAATGAGTGGGGAAACATAATGAACGCAGATGCAGCGTAACAGCTCCTGTTTCACACATGTGCTTGTTCTTATTTATTTAAGCTAGCCAACGGCAGCTACAGTTAGCAAAAGTTAGAGGTTACTTTAGAAACAAGTAAAGCTATCTGCCCATCAGGAACCTCCGTAAATCACAGCGAGACATCAGAGGGAAAATCTGAAAATATTTTCTCCATAAAGTATGATCCAGTTGTGTTTTTGTACAGTAATCAGTGAGGCCTGGACCCCAGAAACGCTCCGCTCCGGTGGTGTCTATCATTTTTTTAAAACCAAATTCTTGTCTCATTTGTGGTCTGATAAACAGTAAATTCATCAAATTCAGGTTAAAAACAACAACGTAAATGGTCTTTGCAAACAGAAATGCTGTACGTGTTTATTTGCATGTAGAGCAGGGAAGTCAGATCCAATCACAAGTGGTCACTCGAGACGCATTCTAATGCCAGGTGTGAACTGAGTACTCGTTGTGATCGGATCACCCAAGACGCATGTTAATACCAGGTGTAAACAGGGCCCGTGTGGCTGAGGTTACCTGCAAACTCCCTGGAGGCTGTGGGGGGTAACTGCTCCTCGTTAGCACCACTATGGTCCTTGTTAAACAGGCTAAGCTCATTAGGCTCTGGGGACTGGCACCGGGAGGGGGAGGGGGACTGGCACCGGGAGGGGGAGGGGGGGTGGCTGAGTTGTGGAGAGGGGCATTGGGAAG
Organism: Maccullochella peelii; assembly: GCA_002120245.1. NCBI lineage: Eukaryota > Metazoa > Chordata > Actinopteri > Centrarchiformes > Percichthyidae > Maccullochella > Maccullochella peelii. The sequence continues at coordinate 37,504 of LKNJ01003661.1, forward strand.
GAGATGGGGGAGGGCTGGGCTGTGGTGAAGGGCACTGGGAGGGAGATGGGGGAGGGCTGGGCTCTGGGGACGGGCATTGAGACGGGGAAGGGGGAGGACTGGGCTCTGGAGATGGGCATTGGGAGGGCGAAGGGGGAGGGCTGGGGTCAGGTGATGGGCATTGGGAGGGGGAGGGAGGAGGGCTGGGCTCGGGGGATGGGCACTGGAAAGGGGAGGGAGGAGGGCTGGGCTCAGGAGACGAGGTGGGGCTCTTCCCAGGAGGTTTGGTTGTTGTGGTGATGCTTGTTGCCGTGGTGAGGTGCTGGAAGCGAGGGTCCTGAGGGATGTTTTTGTGTCTCTCGGTGTACCTCTCTGAAGTCAGACCTGCAGACAGAGTTTAAGAGTTAACTATCATTTTCCATTTGGTCACTTCTGGGACTCAAGTTAAAGTTAAACAATTAAAACAACAATTAAAAGATTTAGAACCCTGTAATTCATATCATACCGTTACATTGTGATCTGATGCTTGTTGCTTTAATCCTGAGTGATGGTAATGGTTTGAGTGCAAAATGAATATTTGCTCAAGAACTGTGATCAAGCACTGTGGCAGTTTTTGGAAACTGGATGGGGTTTTTTGTCTCAAATTTGTTAGTACATGTTCAGAGTAGTTAGAGCTGCACCATGCTTCCAGATTCTGTTTAAAAACACACAACTTCTTCCTCAGCAATGCACCTGTGTGTTAAAAACAAAGATTCGCAATGAGACGAGTTGAAACTTGCAACTACTTGCAATGTGCCGCGTCTGCAACATTCTGAAAGGGCCAGTTTACACCAAAGCACATACAGGTTTTACGTTCTAAAACCAGCCACTGGTGACTTGACAAGCTGAGTCGCAGGCGACAGCATCAGCCAGCTCGTCGCGAATCTTTGGTCTGAACTGGCCTTCAGTTGAATTACTTCAAAATAACAGGCAGTCATATCAAACTCAGCACTGTCTTTTAAACTGTGGAATCCAAAATAAAATTTAACATGGGCTACTGCGGCTTGAAGTTGACTCTCTGCTTATTTAACAATCATCATCCTAAATGTTTGTTTCACATTTACAATATTATGTGTTGCTACACTGCGTTGTGATATCACTTTGCTGCGTCTAGACAGTTTGTGTTTAAAAGACGTAGAAAAGCAATAAAATGTTGATCACAAAAAAGTAAGATAATGTGTGAAGATTTAAATGATGATACACGACCAACGCAGAATAAATTCATGGAGGAGTTCTATCAACCCCTTCTTTCCCCCTTTGTCCTTCGTTTCTCTCGTTTGTGTTTTTTATTTTCCCCTAATATCATGATGTTTCATGTATGGGATGGATGTAGGCTGGTGTTAATGTTTGTATATGTGTTAAGTGAATCTGTTTGCTTGCTGATTTATTTTGTAAAAATTCAAGAAAAAATGTTTTTGTATTGTTTTTATGTATATCCTGACTGGACAGGCAGGCAGACCGACCTGTAATGGGGATCAGGACCCAAGGGATCTCCTCCTCTTCCACCTCCTCTTCGTATCCTCCTGCTCTCCTCCCCAGCCCTCCTCCTCTTCTACTTGCTGCTCCGTGGTGATTCATCTCCCCGCTGTGGGAGCTGGGACTGAATCCCTCCAAACTACTGACGCTGCCCGCCGTCTGCTCCTACACACACACACACTTTGTTAATCATACCTGCTCCATTTTAAGTATTTATGTTAGGAACTTCTGACCTACTGGAGTTTTATGAAAGAGGGTCTGAAAAGTGAAGAGGTTCAACTCAGAGTACAAGACGTGCCAAATGAATTACCTTCAATTGGAGACTTACACTAAATGTATATTTATAACCAATAGATTATGCAATCATTTCAGCTGTTTTTTAAATGTAATGTCTTTTACAATGTCTTACTGTAGCTCTGTACACCAGTGCCTGTACGTTTGCAAGACAATAATACAATATTCCCCCTGGGATAAAAAAAAAAAATAGAGTAATATTAATTACGTTATTAGCTAAACTAACTAGCACAGAGACGGTAGTGTCTTTAAACAATACTCACATGCTAAATGTGTTTTGAGTTACTGGTCAAGCCTCATGTTGGCTTCAGCTGATCTTTAGAAGTCATTTTTACTGCCTCTATAGCCAAGTAGCCCCAATCACTGCCACTCATTTACACATAAACCAGTTCCGAAAAGTGCTAGTAATTTGCCTCACAGAATCTCAGTCCTAGCTGGGTTCTATCAGTTCTATCATAATGTGACTGAGCTGTATGTAAAGAACAGGTAACAATAGCTAAACACTGACTCAAAGGTTGACTGTACCAAACCACAGGCAGCTGTTCTCACTATGAGTCTATACAATGATTTGTGAAAAAGACACCATGAAGAGAAAATATCTGCTGGTCACAAATATTTACTTAAAACTTCTCAGTTACCTCCAGCTCCTCCTGCTTCCTCAGGTCAATGTCACAGTTGGTGGGCAGACCCAGCTTGGTGGCCAATCTATCAAATGGATAGGATTCCCTCTGGCCCTCGTCTTGCACTTCACAAGGGCTCTGATTGGCTGTACCCCTGGCGGCCTGGTTAAGGCCTGTCAGTGGGCGGAGAAACGTACACTCAAAAAATGCGGTTATCATCATAACCAATGATCTTCTAGTGTTTTGATGCGACATGATCAACTGGAATAAGATGATGTGAATTGCAGAAAAGAAAGCTACGTTGCAGTGAAGAAAACACATATTCGCCGACAAAAGAGCAGAAAAGAACATGAATAAAAAGTCGAAGGCTCCACATGTGGTATAGTAGTTAGAGTGTGTGGTCACCTGTCAGCAGGCTGAGAAGTTTGGCAGCTAGTTCAGATCCATCTTCCCTCAAATCAACATCCTTCAGACCGACTGAGCCAATCACAGACGCAAGAGAGCCAGGAGAGGCAGGGACTTGGTTTCCCTCAACTAGGATCCAAAAAAAAAAAAAAGAAGAAAACATGTCAGTAAGCTCATCGTCTGTTGCACACAGGGACCAGTGACATTGCAAAACAGCAATCAGAGATCCTGAAAAATGACTTTACTGATCTATTGAACACACTCAGTTCCTTGAATACTGAGGTGTTTATCAGTGGCCCTCTACCACCAGTCAGAAGAGGAGTTGAGAGATTCAGCAGATTATTGGCTCTGAACACCTGGCTGTCAACTGCATGTACCCTCCAATTGGTGAACTTTATTGACAATTTTAACTTTTTCTGGGACCGCAGGCATTTTTTTTTTTTAGGACAGATGGAATTTGCCTCAACAAGTCAGGAGTAAAGTTGTTCACCTCGAACCTATTTTACTTCCTGCATCACCCATCTGCTCCCTCTGCTGAGGACAAGAGACAAGAATGATCAAAACAAGGACAAGACATAACACAACATGTCAGAAACCTTGAAAGGGAGCCACTTCAGCCCCCGCCTGAAGAGAGTTTAAAACATGAGGGACATCAGAGCCAAGAGAGAGAGTCTCCACCCCACATGCCNCCCCCCATGCCCCCCCCCCCCTCTCCCCATCCTTTTTGGTTACCCTCTCCCCCTCCTCTCCCCTTCTGGAGTTCACTGACCAAATGAAAGAGCTGGTCACTGCTGGGACTAAACTTACCCCCCTGCCCAACTCCTATTTTATCTCCCTTAACTCCCCCTCATCGTCCACCTCCACCATTGGCTTTAAATCCCTGGCCAGCTTTGAGTTGTCTCAAAGCTGGCCAGGGATTTGTCTCAGCTACGACGCCCTCCACCTCCTCCTCGACTGCATATGAATCATCCTCTGTCTCCCTGGCCTGATAAAAACATACCATGTCCAGTTAGCTTAAGAGTTAGCTCTT